>JXCR01147562.1:201970-218183 GCA_002079205.1 Phalaenopsis hybrid cultivar | reverse complement strand
TATATATATATATATATATATATATATATATATATATATATATATATATATATATATATATATATATATACATATATATATTTATTTATTTATTTATTTATTTATTTATCTTATAAATTGTTTGGATTGATTCTCCTCCTAACTCACGCGTTCCTTCATTTTCTCCTTCGAATATGAAATCACTATATGTTAATTCTGATTTCAATAAAACTTGTCAATAATGTTATTAAACACACCCACCCAATATAACACATATTCATATAATAATATAAATAAATTAGTTAATTAAAAACCCAATCATAACTTATAAACTTCTGACCTGTTCTAACTCACGTGAGCTCAACAGCAGGGAGCTTTCCCTTTTTCTCCTTTAATCTTTGTGCGATCCATAACCACACGTAGGGCTGTCAATTTGGCTCATTGTTGTTCGGCTTGTTAGGCAGCTCTAGTTCGGCTCGTTCGTTAAGTCTAATGAGCCGAACACGAACAAATTTTTAAGCTCGAAATGTAAACAAGCCGAACACAAACAACAGTTTCTTCGCTCGTGTTAGGCTCGAAATGACTCGAAAAAAAATTATATAACAATATATTACATATATTAATTATATAATAATATATTATATATATTTATGTCTAAGTTTAAATCATAACATCTTATGTGACAATGTGGTTATTGTCTTCTTCTGTATATATTTGATCCAGGTTCGAATCTCACATTTTACATTTATTTTTCTCAATTTTAGTTTAACGAGTTAATTTCGAGCCAAACACGAACACGAATATTTAAATCGAGTCGAACACGAACACACTGTTCACGAGCCGATTTCGAACACGAGCCGATTTCGAACACGAGCTATTTTGAACGAGCTGAACACGAGCCAAGCCTCAGCTCGCTCAAGCTCGGCTCGTTTACAGCCCTAACCACACGTAAGGATCGTCGGCTCTCCTTCCCCTTTTGGCAGAGCCGAAGATCTCCTTCCTCCTCTTCTTCAGCTTATTTTCTTCTGCACTGCACCAACGTAAGAAGTTGTGGTTTTCTCCTCAATCGCGGCTCTGTCCAAGTAAGCCTTCGATGCACCACCTCGCTCTCCTTCCTTTGCCTTCAGTCTCGACACAATACCGAAATTTCTTCTCCTTCCTCTTCTCCTTTACACGGCTCGACACTGCACAGTTGTCGCGCTTCTTCATGCGACTTTTTCCTTCTTTCGTTAGGGTACCGTAGCTTCTTCTCTCTTTCTATCTCTTGCTTGCTCGTTCGTCAAATAGGGTAACTATGAAAAAAAGTTTGTTATGATTCCCTGAGGGTTTCGACTTTTTTAACTGTCTGCACCTTTTTATTTATTTATTTATGATTTTTTTCCTATTATTATATGATGTCAAAGCTTCCCTAACTTCTGGGGACAGACACGGGAGCACCCCTATTTTTGTTTTTGGGACAAATGTTATAATCCAGCGACCAATCCATTAATTGGACTGGATGTGGAACCCTCTCAACAACCTGTGTTTATTTGGAACGTCCGGCCTTCCTTATGTGGATTTGGCACTTGCTTCCAACAGTGGGTCCAATCCTAGTTACCCATGACTTATATATTTGATTCACGTGTATAGGTTTTCAACTTTTTTGTGTGTTTTGTTTAGGACAGCCGTTGACATTCATTCTTGTCCCTACGATGGTTGTATCTAAGGAATTGGGTGGTGCTCCAGCTATTTCTCTTCCGAGGTGGTGATTATCTTCTCGATCACCTTTCGCATCTTCCTTACAATGCAACTGTCCATCCTACATCGCTGCAACCGCTCCAAACGACACTCATTTGCTATTTTTCGTTGTAATCTTCCCATTCCAGCCCTTCTTGCTCGTTGCCACCGTCTCAGACAACCCTGCTTGCTGTCCTACAATCCCTACATCGCCCCTTCTCTGTTGTCGCCTAGAATGCTGTCCCATGGAAGTTCCAGGCTTTCTCACTGTTCATCGCTACTCCTCTTGTCATCCCACTCGCTGCCCTCACTGTCCCAGCCCTCTGCTTTGTTGCCAACGCAATTCCAGCCCCTCCATCTGCTATCCTAACCATCCCCAACCTATTATAGCCACCTATCTCCGATCCCCGATTAGCTAGCCGACCTCCCCCACCTATGGATCGAGCCCCCTAGTGTTAGTTGTAATTTCCTATTCAAGTGTGTTTGATTGTAACTGTCTATTTTTTTCTTTAATAATTTTTTTTTTTTAGTGTTGTGGTTTGGGTGAACTCCGATATAAATGTCATCGAGTAATTATTGTTTATTTGAAAATTAGTCTTTTCTCACATCTCAACCATCGGTTGAATCCTTCCTTGGGATTTAAAAATGTTGCCGGTTAACCTTGTGCCAGGATGTATTGAAAACTTAATATTTGCAAAATTGGTCATTATTTGTTTTGTTAGCATTGGGACCTTTGGATATTATTGGTCCTCAATCTCACTCTTCAGATATCCTCAATCTCACTCTTCAGATATCTTTCACTTTTTACTGCACTCAAGAAAATTTTGGTATATTTTTCTTTAACTGCTGCAAGTCGACTTAGCATCTATTCTTTTAATACGCATGCATGTTTATCGTAGCGCGGCACATCCAATGTAAACAAGTTGGGCAGTTTGTTGATTCTGGAAAATTCTCGTAATTTTGGATTTACCTGTCTTGTTATCATTGTTTTTTTTCTTTTCTGTTCTTTGAATTGCCAGGGAATTTCCTACTTTCTTTGAGACCTCAAATCACTGATTGCACTGAAAATAATGAAGAAAACATTTCTTTGCTCTGGTCTGAAGAAATTAGAGGAGGAAGAGCATTGCGTATCTCTGGAATATTTGATAAGCTAAATTATAGATTCAGAAAGGCTTTAGGTGCTAGATCTTCAAAATCTTTCTTTAGTACATTATCTTGTCCTATTACCATGGAAGACCGGCACATTTCTGATCTGCATTTTCTAATACGTACCATTGGAAGAGATGTGCCATTAATGCAGCCTCAAAATCTTGGAGATCAAAATCAGGCTCGTTCTTCACCAGCTGCTATGCATGTGCAAAATGAAATTTTCATATATCCCACAGTTCAAGTCTATAATTTCTTGCAGTCTGAGATATCTGTCTTTTTATCCGATGATTATCCAGGTGAAACCCTTAATCTGGATCAACATTTATGTTTTATTTATTTATCGTTTATTTATTTACTTATTTTTGCTTGAAAGTTCAATCCATTTGCAGATATGTCTATGTTGGAGAATTTTGCCAATTTTGGTAGGCAGGCTACCATACCAGTNAAATTAGTTAATTAAAAACCCAATCATAACTTATAAACTTCTGACCTGTTCTAACTCACGTGAGCTCAACAGTAGGGAGCTTTTCCTTTAATCTTTGTGCGATCCATAACCACACGTAAGGATCGTCGGATCTCCTTCCCCTTTTGGCAGAGCCGAAGATCTCCTTCCTCCTCTTACTCAGCTTCTTTTCTTTTGCACTGCACCAACGTAAGAAGTTGTGGTTTTCTCCTAGATCGTGGCTCGGTCCAAGTAAGCCTTCGATGCCACCACCTCCCTCTCCTTCCTTTGCCTTCAGTCTTGACACAATACCGAAATTTCTTCTCCTTCCTCTTCTCCTTCACACGGCCCGACACTGCATAGTTGTCGCGCTTTTTCATGTGACTTTTTCCTTCTTTCGTTAGGGTACCGTAGCTTCTTCTCTCTTGCTATCTCTCGTTTGCTCGTTCGTCAAATAGGGTAACTGTGAAAAAATGTTTGTTATGATTCCCTGAGGTTTGCAACTTTTTTAACCGCCCGCACCTTTTTATTTATTTATTTATTATTTTTTTTTCCTTTTATTATATGAGGTCAAAGCTTCCCTAACTTCTGGGGACAGACACGGGAGCGCCCCTATTTTTGTTTTTGCAACAAATGCTATAATCCAGCGACCAATCCGTTAATTGGACTGGATGTGGAACCCTCTCAGCAACCTGGGTTTATTTGGAACATCCGGCCTTCCTTACGTGGATTTGGCACTTGCTTTCAACAGTGGGTCCAATCCTAGTTACCCACGACTTATATATTTGATTCACATGTATAGGTTTTCAACTTTTTTGTGTGTTTTGTTTAGGACAGCCGCCGATATTCATTATTGTCCCTACGATGGTTGTATCTAAGGAATTGGGTGGTGCTCCAGTCATTTCTCTTCCGAGGTGGTGATTATCTTCTCGATCACCTTTTGCATCTTCCTTACGATGCAACTGGCCATCCTACATCGCTGCAACCGCCCCAAACGACGCTCATTTGCTATTTTTCACTGTAATCTTCCCATTTCAGCCCTTCTTGCTCATTGCCACCGTCTCAGACAACCGCTCCTTGTTGTCCTACAATCCCTACATCGCCCCTTCTCTGTTGTCGCCTAGAATGTTGTCCCATGGAAGTTCCAGCCTTTCTCACTGTTCATCGCTACTCCTCTTGTCATCCCACTCCCTGCCCTCACTGTCCCAGCCCTCTGCTTTGTTGCCAACGCAATTCCAGCCCCTCCTGCTGCTATCCTAACCATCCCCAACCTATTTTAGTCACCTATCTCCGATCCCCGATTAGCTAGCCGACCTCCCCCACCTATGGATCGAGCCCCCTAGTGTTAGTTGTAATTTCTTATTCAAGTGTGTTTGATTGTAACCGTCTATTTTTTTCTTTTATAATATATATTTTTTTAATGTTGTGGTTTGGGTAAACTCCGATATCAATGTCATTGAGTAATTATTGTATATTTGAAAATTAGTCTTTTGTCACATCTCAACCATCAGTTGAATCCTTCCTTGGGATTTAAAAATGTTGCCGGTTAACCTTGTGCCAGGATGTATTGAAAACTTAATATTTGCAAAATTGGTCATTATTTGTTTTGTTAGCATTGGGACCCTTGGATATTATTGGTCCTCAATCTCACTCTTCAGATATCTTTCACTTTTTGCTGCACTCAAGGAAATTTTGGTATATTTTTCTTTAACTGCTGCAAGTCGACTTAGCATCTATTCTTTTAATACGCATGCATGTTTATCGTAGCGCGGCACATCCAATGTAAACAAGTTGGGCAGTTTGTTGATTCTGGAAAATTCTCGTAATTTTGGATTTACCTGTCTTGTTATTATTATTATTATTATTTTGCTGTTCTTTGAATTGCCAGGGAATTTCTTGCTTTCTTTGAGACCTCAAATCACTGATTGCACTGAAAATAATGAAGAAAACATTTCTTTGCTCTGGTCTGAAGAAATTAGAGGAGGAAGAGCATTGCGTATCTCTGGAATATTTGATAAGCTAAATTATAGATTCAGAAAGGCTTTAGGTGCTAGATCTTCAAAATCTTTCTTTAGTACATTATCTTGTCCTATTACCATGGAAGACCGGCACATTTCTGATCTGCATTTTCTAATACGTACCATTGGAAGAGATGTGCCATTAATGCAGCCTCAAAATCTTGGAGATCAAAATCAGGCTCGTTCTTCACCAGCTGCTATGCATGTGCAAAATGAAATTTTCATATATCCCACAGTTCAAGTCTATAATTTCTTGCAGTCTGAGATATCTGTCCTTTTATCCGATGATTATCCAGGTGAAACCCTTAATCTGGATCAACATTTATGTTTTTATTTATTTATCATTTGTTTATTTACTTATTTTGCAGATATGTCTATGTTGGAGAATTTTGCCAATTTTGGTAGGCAGGCTACCATACCATGTCAGTCGAGTGCATATTTCTATGCAAATCCAGCTAATATATATTTCAGAATCACCTTAAATGCATTTAGCTCTACCTGCAGGCCCGTTAATAGTGGTGCCTGGGTTAAGAAGTTGGAAAAAAGGCGGAATGATGTCCACTTTATCGACATAGATTTAGATTTTGCTGGTGGTGCATATTTTGCAGTCTTACGATTGTCATGTTCAGATACGGGACTGTTGGAGGTAGTTTGAAGACAAAACAACGATATATAGGACAACAATATTTTATTTGCTATCTTTTTTTTATATATCTTTTCAATGTTTCTCTTTAAAGGTTCTCCTATGCTTTGTTTTGTAGTATGAAATTCGCTACTTCTGATTCAAGCTTGTTAATTTCCTTTTCAACTCTTTTCTTTTTGCAGGCAACTATTTTTACAACATACACACTTCAAAATAGTTCCGAGCTTACTTTATTTTGCTCTACTTCGAGCCAGAAACTTAGTCCAAGGTAAAGTTGATTAAGTTTTTGCATGCAGATAGTTCTTTTGGTTCTCAAATGGCACATGTAAACCCTTGCAGGGTACAAAGTGAAACTGAAATGCACTCGTCTGACATTCCTCCTGAATCGGGCTGTCTTTTACCCCCTAAGTCTATGAAATCATGGTTTTTGAAGTAAGTATTTTGCAGATAAATTTGTCAGACTCGGCAGAATTTTGATAATTCAGTGAATGTTTTCTTTAATTGTTTGAAGGCTTGTAGTATTCATCATGATTCTATTGCTATCGCAAATCTAATTGCAATTTTCATGCTGTAAATAGGTCGAACAAGATTTATATTAAATGGTTGGAAGAGAAAACAACTACAAAATTGAAATTGCTTGATCTAGATATTTTGACTGGCTTGACAGAGCTTTCACTGGAAGTTGTCGATAGTGTTGGTAGTAAATTTGCTAAGTTGGGGGTTTCACTCCAGCCTTGTGTCCATAAAGTTTCTGTCCCAGCTCAACTGGTTTCCTTTGTATCAAGATTTATAATAGCAAATGAATCAAAGGAGTCTATTGTGGTTCGACAATGCTATATACAGGTCCCTGTTCTTATATACATCATTTTAAGCAATTTTCTATACAACATACATAATACTTAAATGGTTATGTTTCAACTGTTCATTCTGATTAGGATGAATCCACTGGAGATACAATTGTGGAAACTAGGCAGAGAGTTTCACTGCATTTAAGGAACAATGCAAGCAAAAGAAGGGAAAGTAGTCTTTTTGATTCTGTGTTTTCGAGACACGCTGATAGGAATGAGAATAACCAAGTCTTTGTCCAATTCTGCATAAAAGATGTTGGATGTTCTAGTCATATCTGGTCAGGACCTATTTGCATTGCTTCACTTGGTCGATTCTTCTTGAAGTTCAAGGGGCGTTCTGTGAATTATAGTAGTTCAGCAAATCTAATTGATTGTCAAGAAAACAAGCCAACACAGTATGCTGTGGCCCATATTGTAGAAGAATGTTCTAGTTTAATCTCGTACTTCTATATTCCACCAGATATACCACTACCATACCGGATCGATAATCTTTTGCAAGGGGCATCTATAAAGTATTATCAAAAGGTCCCATTTGTTCATTTCATGTAAAGTTAGACAAAGAAAGAGATATAAACACTAATGTGTTGAAATCTATTGTTTCTTGTTGAACCTTTACAGGATTTAGCTGAATCAGAGATCTTACCATCTGGAGCCTCTGCAGAATATGCTTGGGATGATTTGAGTTTACCCCATAAGCTAATTGTTGAAATTCTTGGTATGTATGATTTCAATCTGTGTGTTGCTTATTAATCAGAGGAAGATTTATACCATCTTCCTACTGAAAATTATCATCTAATGCTTCGTAATTGATCAGAGTCCTCAGATTATGATATTTTTTTGCTTTTGACATTGCATACCTTTAGGTCATAATATTTTCATGCTTATATTACAACCATCAAATATTTACACAGCTGCACAATTTAAGGTTTTTTGTGTCTGCAATTCTTCCATTCATTTACACCTTCAAAGACTAGTTGCATTTACCTCATTCAAAGAACAAAGATTGCAGTCCATGTAGAAGTTCAAGCAATGAAGTCCTAGCCAAGTTTATTGAAATCTTGTATGATTTCCCATAGCCGAATTTGTTGATTGATAAAAAGAGCAATTTTTTTCTTTTTGATAATGTTTTTAGTTTACAACATGAAAACGTGGTATTATTTTTGTATGAGCTAATTCTATGTGATTTTAACTAATATTTCAGTTCTTGAAATGCTATATTACGAATCTCAACATATTGGCTTTAGTAGGGTAGCTCGAGTATAGCAAGAGAAAACTTGAGTTGACTGTATTAGTGACTATACGAATGCAAGTAGGACTTACTTAATCCGAAGATTTGGATTTATTAAATCCTCTTTATTGTTTGAATGTCAAATTCGTTAATCCAAGCGAATCTTTAAAATTGGGTTGATGCAGGTTTGAGGGATTTACGTTGTTTTATGAAGATTGCAGTTTAATTGCCATCACTAAAGATGGATTGATTGACGCCGTTAAGGAGTTGTTTTCTTTCATTTGTGTCTGATTAGTTTTAGATATTTAACATTGTACCGAGTAAACTATTAGAATTAGTTTCATATGTTACCTTTAATTATTTATTTATGCAGATTTTAATTTAATGCGTGAAATCAACATCGACAAGGTTTGTAAATGGAAGTCATTCTTTAAGACGAGGCAACATAAAAGGATGCTACTGCGTTTGCCACTGAATGAACAATCAGAAAATGATAAGGGAACTAATAAGGAGCCATATGGAATAGATATCTTCAAATTGGGCTTTGAAGTTTATGCAGATGGTTCAACCCGGGTTTTACGTTTTTGTGAGTCCACTAAAGGAGTGGAACAAACTGTTGCTCCGCCTTCTGCAAATTTTCAACTCAGGCTTTCATCCTTCGCAGTACACTTTCTTAAAAATAATAAACAGGTTTTCTTCTATAATATTTTGAATGGTCTCAATTGCTTAAACTTTTTTATATGTGTATCCGAAGCAATGGCATTTACCTTAGTTGTTTATTCATATTTTTATATTCTTATACTTGTTTATTTTTTTTATTTTTCCTTAATTCTAATAGAGAGGATGACGTTAGTAACAACTAATTTTTAGACCTAAGGATACATGCTTGTTTCTAACACTTGAAGTTGAATTTTTTTTTATTTTTTTTTATTTTTGTGTGTGTGTGTGTTCTGATACTCCAAAGTACAAATCATTTGTTGGATCTGTTTTTACAATCCGTTTGTGGTAGAGGTTCTTGTTCAAGTTGTTTAGTCTAAGATTTAGCTGAATTCAACCCATAAAATGAGCAGTCAATTTGTTTATTTGTTGGGTTTGGGTTAACTTGACCGGATCCTTTCCAACTTGGATATTCTCTTGGGTGTGCTATGATCGTAAGATTTTGTGGTTGAACCTTGCCTGTAAGTTGTGGTGGTCGCTCAGTGATGTAGTTTCCCACTTTTGAAGCTAGGGTCTGAACATCCGGTTTGTAGTGAGCTGTATCTCCGATTTCATCTTGGACCAAATAGTAATTTTGTATTTTATTTCTTCTTGGTGTAGACACTTAGATTTTGCCACTTAAATAATGCACTCTTCTTCAATTTGTTAGTGCCTAGCTTCATCATTCCGTCCAATGGGACGTCATGATGTTCGAAGACACATTTCAAAGTTCAGAGTCACTCTGTAAGCACGCTCGCCTCTATGGATCGTCAAAATATAGTAAATTCATCTTTACTTCAAAATTATAACTTCTCGAATATTTCAGGTCACATCTTCGAGGTAAAGACTCTTCAACCCTAGAATCGACATGATAGAATAGGTTCACTCTATCCCTTCAATCTAGCAAGTCACTGTTGTTGTTGTGAGTGGCGCATCCTGATTTCCTCCCTAGAAAGTGGGCTTTGTTGTAGCTGGTTGATTTTGCATTGCTTATCCGTCTTAGAAGTCTCCTGGACACCTCTGAGTGAATTTCTCATATATAGCATCGTGTATTTTCCCATTGATTGCTTTTATCTCCTCGATGGCATGACTAGATTTTGGGTGAGGTTAGGAGGAAGGAGGTGTGTAATGGTGATGTAGGGTGAGAAAGAAAAATTTTGAATGGAGATAAGGTTGGGTAATAGTAGATGCTAGAAACTCTAGGATAGGACTAGGATTAAGATAACTTTGATACCAAATGATACAAGTTAACCCAAACCCCAACAGGAAAACAAATAATTTTACCAAAAGGCAAATAAATAGTTTCGACCAACACACTTGAAAGGGAAAATGCAATAAAATGACACTCGGAAATTTGAAATAGCAACAGACACGACAGAAATAATTAAACTAGGGTCGGATCTTAGGGTGGTGGTGGTGATCGGCGGGGGTTTAAAAAGGTGGCGGCAAGGTAGAGGAGCGGCAGGACGGTGGGGAAATAATGACACAACAATGGTCGCTTGCTGTCCTGGGCGGCAACACATCGGAAAGAGCGGAAAAAGCAAGACGTTGTGGCACCTTGTTGTTTGGGACGATTCTGAGGGCTGAAAGCTGGTGGGAATGGTTGAGACAGCAGGGTGCGGCAATAGCGGGTGCGGCAATAGCAAGTGATGGGCATGGCTAGGGGTGTCGGAACGTGTAAGGAGAGCAACTCCTCGTTGTCCAGGATGGTGGAAGGAAGCCAAAACATGGATGGCAGCGGTTGGAAGATGGGAAAACAGCAGGGAAATAGAGCAGGCAACTATCTGTGGATGGTTGTAACATTTGAGGATGGTCGGAAGCGATGCGGGGAGATGTAAAGATGATCATCACCTCTGAAAAGAAATACAGAAGGAGCACCACCCAATCTCTTGGATACAACCCTTAAAGGGAGAAGAACGGACGTTGATAGCTATCCTAAACAAAATTTATGAAAAACCGATTTCCAAACTCTAAAACAGCACATATATAAGAAATGACTAAAAATGAATGAAAGATAATAGGAAATAAAGCATATGAAAGGAAAACGGGGGATTATTTCGGCTTGTCTCCCACGATAGATATTCCTGTGGTATTGTAGCAACTACAGTACCACGATATTTTTTTGGCAGTAAGCTTCTGCATCAGGGTTGTAGATAAAAGATTGGTCGAAGTTTAGGTTTTTTTGTGGCAAGTGTCCGGGCAAATTTTTAGTGAGATAGAAAGATTGAATTTTGAAACTTAGTTTAGGACTAGGACTTGTTGTTGGAATGATTTGGGATGGTGATTTTTCCTAGAATTTTGAATTTGGGGCATGAAAGATAAATCCCTAAAAATTTTGGGTTTGTCAGGCTCTCATTCCAGACGTTACCGCTTTGGCACACCACTTGCAAAAAGAATATCATACAACACTCTATATTTAAAAGCTAGAGATTACAATCTCCAAAATACTCGAACAAAATTAGAAAATTGTTGACATTTAAATAATTCCCTAATATCAAATAACCAAACTAGAAATAGAGAAATAGGAAGAAAAAAAAAATTAGAAGGAAACTTGTGTAAAATAGGAATAACATAAAAAAGAAAAGCTTTCTCGGTCACGTTCTCACATGATGATCCATAAACAGGGAATTGTGGCATCATGGCAAGTGTCGTGTTCCGCGTCAGGGACATTGAAGAGGAAGTACACTTAGAGATACTACTAAGATTGAAAATCAAAGAAGTGCCTCTAAGATATGCATGAAGACTTAGAAAAATGATATAGGGCCTCAAACAATTCCCGTATGCTGGTTTGCAAGATTCATTAAATAGATTGAGAAGTATGAGTAGGTGCCAAGCTTACCACTTTCTATATCAATTGCCCATCTAATGGAAAAAAAGGTCTATTCTAATCGTGTATGTAGATCTTATATTGGCATGTGACTTCAAGGAAGCGCTGACCAATTTAAAAGGGTTTTGGCGAGATAATTTGGGATAAAAAAATTTAGAAAATTTTGATTTTTTTTTTTTATTTGTATGTAAGTGACAATCAAATTAGTTATTCTTATTTCATAAAGGAAGTATAATCTTAATCTTCAAGAGACAAATGTTTTAAAGTAAATAAAGAAAATTAGGACCACAACTAACAGTACACTCATAAAGGTTGATGTTATTTCTTTTTAGGTAACCTCACTTGTTGTCTCCGCCCATCCTAATATTGGGTTTTCAACTAGCGTTGTAAGACAATATATGAACAATCCTACTAAAGATTGCATGTGAGCTATTAAATACTATTAGAAGTTATTGGTGTTTATTTCTTTCTTTTCTATTTTCTAGTTTATATATTTCTTTGTTTATGTATCTCCTAGTTTATAATTTTTCTTTTATTTCTAGTAGTTATTTAGAATTAATTTAATCCTAGAGATTTGGGTGTGTCTTTCCTATTTTACAACTCTTGTATCATGTACTTTTACCACTTTTGATATCAATAAAATTATCCTTCTGAATTCCTACATGGTATCAGAGTCAAGGGATCTTACCCTAGCCGTCAGCATTCTTCTCTAGCCACCGGAATTGTCACCTACTGGCCTATAGCTGCTGGTCCTCCCCTTCTCCAGCCGTCGGACGCCCTTCCTGCACCTAGACTCCCCATCAAATCATCCCAAGGCCAGTAGTTGGTTGCCTGCCTGCAGCCGACACCTTTTCCTATAGTCGGAAGTCCCCCTTTAGGTCTTCCCAAGCCAGGGTTCTTAACAAGAACAGTAGGATCTCCTTTTTTTGCCTGCTGGAATCCCTTTCTTATAACTTGACCAACATCTTGCCAAACTTGATCCCTTTTTTTTCTGGAATTTTTTTCTCTGCAGTCCTATTTTGTTGATATGCTTGCATGGAATCCTCTCCTTCCATGTCTCGGCATCCAAACCTCTCTTTTGGCTCCATCGGGGCCATGGTTGATTCCTCCACCACAGTGGTTCCATCTAACACGGTTCTTGAATCCTATCTCGATCCCTCCGCAAATCGCAGGACTTAAAAACTACATGAATTTTCTGATTACCACCCATAAACTCAACGGCTCCAATTTTCTCTAATGGTTTCAAGCTTTGTCGTTATTCGTCAGAGGTCAATGTAAATTCGGCCATCTTAAGGATATGATTCGTGAACCTCCAAATACTCGCCCACCATTGCAGAGTTGGAAATGGAGAACTCTGTGGTCATATCATGGATGATTAATTCCATGGAGATCTTGATTGGTCGTTCGTACCTGTTTCTTTCATCTGCAAGTGCCTTCTGGATTGTTGTTTGTGACACCTACTCAAACATAGGTAATTTGGGACATCTTAATGAGGTTTCTAAGAAGATCCGTAAGACGATACAGGAATAAAAAATGATGACTCGGTACTATAACGACTTGGTTGCATTAGGGATGGAATGTGATATCTACTATGACTGTACTAGAGACTCTTGCAGATATTTCACCCTTACAAAAAAATTTTGGACAAGGATTCAAGGATCACGATGAAGTCCACGGCTGTATTCTTGGACGTGATCCTCTTCCTACAACCCAGGAAGCATTCTCTGAGATTCATCGTGAAGAGAGTGTTGGAAACTTGTCATGCTTAGCAACTCCACTCCTTCAACCGAACCTTAAGCCTTGGTATCCAACAAGACCCCACACTCTACCACCTCATCGCGGGCCACTCACTCCACATGTGATTTTTGTGACAAACACTACCATACTCGTGACATGTGTTGAAAGCTCCATAGGAAACCGACAAATAAGACTTCTACCAAATTTTCCACTCTTAAAGGTCTCGTTACGTCCTCGGAGTCCACAGTAGTTCAACAGGCCCCTACTGAACCATCCTGAATCAGTAGACTCCATCAAGAGTCAAATGGAACATTTGATTAAACTGCTTGGGTCTTGTCAGCTCTCCTCCGGCTCATCAACCTCTCGTGTTCGCCAAGGTAGCATCTCTATGGTACTCGTTGATTTTGCTTATTCTAGCACATGGATTATTGTTTCAAGTGTCACAGATCACATGAACGAGGGTTCTCATTTCTTCTCGTTGTATTCTCCTTGCTCCGGGCGAGATACAATTAAAATTGTCAACAGCTGTTGTATTTCCATTATGAATAAATGTTTGATTGTACTTGCAGTCAAGCTAACTTTGTAATTCGTGTTATGCATTCCTTTACTGAAGTGTAGCCTCTTGTTGGCCAGTAAATTAACATATGATCTTGATTGTGTTGTTTAATTTTTCCCTTATGTTTGTGTCTTTTGGGATTGTCGTTCGGGGAGGATGATTGGAACGGCTAAGCGGGTAGCCATGCTCTATTTTTTTTCAAGAAAATGGCATAGATGACACCGACACTCAGTCTCGTAGTTGTAGCTTTTCTCTTTCTATTGCTTGTCATACTATACATTTACATCTTCATCTGGGTCTTCCCTAGTTTTCATTGTTTAAAATATTTATAACTCTTAATGTTTACTGATAAAAATTCGTCTTCTTAAATATGAGATTTGTTAATTAGCTAAACATCAATGTATGTCATATCCATCTTACACTCCTTCCTCTCTTTTTTTACATATTGATAGGGATTTATGGGGACTCTCTCGAATTGCAAGCTACACCAATAAAAAGTGATTTCTTACTCTCATCGATAATCACACTCGGATGTCTTTTGTTTATATTTTACAAGATATAGCTGAAGTTGCGGATATTTTTAAAAATTTCCACTCGATTCTGAATAAATATTCAAGTCCTTCGGACGGACAATGGTTTTGAATACTTCAACTCTATATTGGGAGAATTCTTTGTGAGTCCAACCAAAGGTGTCCTCGCCACATATTTTGAAATTAAATATTTGGGGTCTCTCAGGTATTTCTTAGGCATGGAAGTAACCTAGTCTGCTCGGCGCATTTGCCTTTCTCAATGCAAATATGGGATGAACCTATTAACCGAGACCAACCTTCTCATTTGCAAACTGTTTGTTGTCTCAATGAACCCAAATGAGAAATTATTGGATGTTCCCAATGTCGTTCTAGTGAACAAAAGCTACTACCAACGCCTCATGGTTAAGCTCATCTATCTCACCCATACTTATCTGGACATTTGTTACATCGTGGGTATCGTCAGTCATGTTATGCATGACCCCTACAAGCATCATCTCACTGTGGTTCATCGGACCTTTCACTACATAAAAGTAACATTAGGCTCAGGTTTGTTGTTTACTCGCCACAACTTTCTTTCTGTTGTGATTTATACGGATGTTGATTGGGTCAGGTCCGTCCATGATAGATGTTCAACCTCATGTTATTGTTCCTTCGTTTAGGGGAATTTTGTCTCTTAGAAATGTAAAAAACTGTTTGTGGTTGTTGAAATAGTGTTGAAGCTGGGTTTCGTTCTATTGCTTTGAGGGTTTATGAAGCCCTCTTGTTTCACATTATGCACACTGAGTTATGTATGTCAATTACCGCTCATTTACAGTTGTTTTGTGATAATATAGCTACCCTAAGCATTACTCATAATCCTGTCCAACGTGATCATACCAAGCATGTAGAGAATGATCGTCACTTTATCAAGGATAAATTTGATTCCGGGGAGATTTATGTTCCATTTGTTCCATTTATTGGACAACTGATTGATATTCTCAAAAAGAATCGCGCTCATTGTTTGACAACTTCAAATTCAAGTTAAATATAATTAGCATTTATGCTTCAACTTGAGGGGGAGTGCTAGAAGTTATTAGTGTTTATTTATTTCTTTTACGGATATTTCACAGTTTATGTATTTCCTTGTTTGTGTATTTTCTAGTTTATAACTTTTATTTTATCTTGATAGTTATTAGGAATTAATTTAACTCTAGAGATTTGAGCGTTATGTCTTTTCTATTTTATAACTCTTATTTCTTGTATTTATATCTCTTTTGAAATCAATAAAATTGTTTTGTTGAATTCCTACAAATACCTTCTATGACGCTAGCAAAAAGTTGATATATAACAAATCATCCAACGAGAATGTATATTTTTTAAAAAGCCCAAGAGCAAATATATTAATACGGAAAAGATACAGAAATGTTGTATGAGAGGGCCTAAAAGAAAGCCTAACTCGTACAATACAACACACACAAAACCTAAATAAAGCAAAATTACATAAAGGCAAAAAACCAAAAAGTCACAAAAGTGCTAAGGACGTCCCACAATAACCAAAGTATTTCTACCTGTATTATCGGCGATAGGTTCTATGGCAGGCGGAGTTTGAAGAATCTTCTTCTCCCCCACTATAGGAGGTTCCAAAGACTGGGGAGCTACAACTGGGGACTGAATGATTGTCATATTGACTATGGGGATATTGACGTCTTCTGGTGTATCCTTCTGATGATCAATACAACAACAACAACAACAACAACAACAACAAAGCCTTAATCCCACTACGTGGGGTCGGCCACATGAATCCTTTTTCTCCATTGCGTCCTATTTAGTGTCATATTTTCATTTAGTTCTAATAAATTAAGATC
>JXCR01147562.1:148886-200192 GCA_002079205.1 Phalaenopsis hybrid cultivar | reverse complement strand
CCACATCACATTTGCTTCTTCATGAATATCCCAAATTTTGAAATCTTGAATTTTACTCATAAAAATAATTTTATTTGTGTCTTTTAAGTTTCTCCATCTAATTCTGCAATGATGAGTCCTAGTATTTTTTATTTTACAACTCTTAATTTTAAAATCTAAAACTAATAAACGATGTTGGGTATTTAGATTATCACTTGGAATTACTTTACAATCTTTACAACCTCGAGATCTCTTCTTCTCATAAGAAAATAATCAATTTGTGTTTTATTAGATCCACTCTTATAAGTATATGTTCATCCCTTTTCTTAAATAAAGTATTAGTAATAACAAAATCATACGCTAAAGCAAAATATTTCATGGTGGCTACGGTTTTGGAGTAACTAATGAAGAAGGTAGAGCTATTTTAGATTTTGCTTCTGATGATCAATAGTGTCAAAAATTTGGTGTTGATCGGGATGAGATGGAATCACAGCCTCTAGCGGAGCACTTTACTTTTTTGGTCTGAGGTGGGGGTGTAAATGGTGACATTGAGAACTGGAGTGGCCGAACATACGACAGTTCGAACAATACAACGGAAAATGCTCAATCTCTATCTTCTACCAATATTTATGATGTTGTGTGCCCAACCAGATTTCCTCGGAAGCGGGTGAAATGATGTTTCTTTCAACAAGTACTCTGGCTTCAGATGGACGGGAAAGATTAAAAGTAGGAATGTCCGTCTTGAGTTGTTTTTCTATAAGCTGAGGCAATAAAGTACAATATTTTTTTAGAAAAATAATGAAATTTCAAACTTGGGAGGCAAATCCAAACCGGAATGATTTGCGGTTGTGTCTGTGGGTCAAAATCCACAGGCCATTTCAGAATCTTCATTGCTCTGTTATCAATCTAGATTATTCTTCTCACAAATAAGTGCATGTAATCTTCTTCATTTTTAATTTGAATAAGAACATGTCTCCCATCTAATAGTTCAATCTTTCACTCTCCAACAAGGTGAGTAGGTCAAATTTCTTTGCGAATGAGCTCCATTTTGGGATGATCATATAGAAATTTCTCAACCAAATTCAGATGACAAGAGAAAGCAAGTTGAATGCAATCGTCTTCTGTAAAAAAGATGGCAGGTTTTCCATTTTTTCTACCAGGCTTCTTGATGTCCTCCGCCCACTCAAATGAAGGAGGAAAAGATGGTGATTTAGGTGTACCTGAGGCGTGAACACCCGTAAGGGCAGCAGCATACGATCTGTCTGAAGTCATCATAAAAGAGTGAGGTGGGGCTGTGGGACAGCAAAGTGGCGGTAGAGGAAGCGCAAATGCCGAAAGGGAAGTCGAGCAGTGGGCGATTCGTTCAAGCCAGAGGAAAGCTCGTGCTCTGCGAGCGAGGACAGGAGCCACAGAAGAAGCCGGCGCTTCTCGGGATGACGAAGAACGAGTCGCGAGCCAGACGGATGCATTTTTTTTTCTTGGCTCAACTCCGGAATTCCACTTGATCAACTGGGAGTATAAGATCAAGGAATGGAAGTTTCCATTTCTCTGGGGCGTATGCGAGAACTGGAGAATCGCTACTAGGCTCGTTGGATGGCCTTACAAAAAGAAGAAAGGGATCTCGTTATAACTTCAGGGGCTTTCATTGACTTCATGGGCAAACCAATGTCGGTCATTCAATACACCGACCTCATGATAGTGAACTGAGTGCTACGCTCTGTCGCGTTTGACCCAATGACTCCTATACTGTGGGCTACTTCTAATGAGGCAAAGGAGAAAATTCAGTTTGAAAAAGATGTGCGACTGTCAAGGAAGGAGCTAAGAAAGAAGGAAGAAGACATTTCATCATCAAGGAGGGAAGAGGCGAAGGAAGAGGAGAAGGGCGATTGAGGAGGCGGAACAGCTCCATGTTCAGAACTTATTCTTTTTTTTCTCTGAAACCACAGTACTTATTCAAAATAAAGTCACTGGTGAATTGATTTTGATCGAGAAAAAACCNAGTCTCCGGTGAACTGATTTTGATCGAGAAAAAAATTTCTTTGATGAATTTAGGGCCTTCAAGGGATCGCCGCTAGGAGCAGTTCATGCCAAGCATCCTCAGATCTGATTTTGAGTCCTCCAAGTGTCTGTCAGCTCAAAAAGCTTCCTGACTGCCTTACTCGAGCTTCATGTCACTTACTAGAAGTAGGGAGGCCAGTTGGCCCTCTCCGCGGTTGCCCGCTGTACCAGCCGAATAGCTTGAGGTAGAAAGCCTTGAAGAGAGTTCAACTGCAAAAGAACATAAACCGACTGAAGGGGTAGAAGAACTTCAGAGGGAGGGCAAGGTCCTGGTCCCGGCCCAGTCCCAGATTCTAATACTTCTCTCCCTTCACCTCCCAAGAAGAAGTAGTAGAGAGGCAATGATTATTAGTGTCCGTTGCAGGAGAAACGAAAAAAGGTCTTTCTCAACCTGGGCTCTAGTTTAATACTAATAAATGTTCCGAGTGACTGGTTTCNCAGATCTGATTTTGAGTCCTCCAAGTGTCTGTCAGCTCAAAAAGCTTCCTGACTGCCTTACTCGAGCTTCATTTCACTTACTAGAAGTAGGGAGGCCAGTTGGCCCTCTCCGCGGTTGCCAGCTGTACTGGCCGAATAGCTGGAGGTAGAAAGACTTGAAGAGAGTTCAACTGCAAAAGAACATAAACCGACTGAAGGGGTAGAAGAGCTTCAGAGGAAGGGATGATCAAGACCCAGAATGAGTCTTTCTCAACCTGGGCTCTAGTTTAATACTAATAAATGTTCCGAGTGACTGGTTTACCCAAGCCCCAGGGATGATCAAGACCCAGAATGAGTTTTAATAATATAATCAACAAGCTAGGTATGATGAACATAAATAGTCATAGATTTGTGTCCAGTTTGTTTTCATCCATTTAGCAATCTTGGAATAACTTTTTATATACAGCAATCTAACAAATTGTGGAAAACAACTTTTAATTCATTTCAATCCAACTAGTTTTTCTTTTTTTATTTTATTTTATTTTATTTTATTCTAGTTAATATTGAATTCTAGAATTACAAGCTTCTTTCCCGATTTTTTTCCCCCCCATATGCTTGTTTGTCTACAAATTTACGTAAATTCTCTTATCATTTTTTTTCACACGTAACAAGGAAACATATACTTTTCAGTTTGAGCGGGGGAGTGTTTAAATAGTCATAGATTTGTGGCCAGTATCTTTTAATCCATTTAGCAATCTAGGAACAAATTTTTATATACAGCAATCTAGCAATTTACGTGAAACAACTTTTGATTTATTTCAATCCAACTTGTTTCTATTTTTCTGTGTAGTCATTTTTGAATTCTAGAAATAGAAGCTTGGTTCCAGATTTGCTTTTTTTTTCTCTTTTATACTTGTTTGTCTACCGATTTACATACATTCTCATCATTTTTACACATAACAAGGAAATAACATTTAATCATAAGATTTTTTTTTCCTCCTCTCTTCTTGCTCTAATTTTCAAGAGTCAGGGTTTTAAGTAAAACCTTGTTCTAGGGCATATGATTTAGCTAAAGCAAAACAATGCAAATTCTGTTGGTTGACGCAAATTGTTAGGCACTAGAAAATTATATTTATCTTGGAAAAAAACATTTCATCATGTTGTTTTCTTAATTTGTTTTTAATGCTTAACAATTATTTTGTCGTTTTTCTTGGTCTTATCAGAGGGAAGATGCTGGCTCAAATGATCTTCTAAATTATGCAACCATTATTGTGGCTAGGTTTGGAAATGTTACTGTCGATTCACTGACTATCAATCATTGCAAATATAATTATTTGAAAGTTCAGGTATTTCACCATTAAATGATATCTCTGGTGGTATAGTAAGACTGTAATGCATTAATATTTGCCTCCGCCCCCCAACACACACACACACACACACACACAAGTCACTCTCTGAGCGCCTCCCCCACAAACCAAAAGCCCTTCACGGCGACTCTCCCATCTCCTGCGTTTGTGCTGGGTTATTTGCATGCACATAAACTTTTATTTAAATTGCTTTTAAACCTGTGCAGTCATTTTCTATGGATGAGAAATGGTATGGAGGCTATCTCCTTCTTTTGTGCAGGTTTATGTGCATGCACATAAACTTTGATTCAAATTACTTCTTAATCATTGCAGTCATTTTCTGTGGATGAGAAATGGCATGGAGCTCCGTTTGCATCAATGGTGCGCAGAAGCCAAGTACATGATTCCGGGATGAATATGAACATTCTTCAGATAACATTCATTCTACAGTTGACCAACTCCAAAGTTAAGCAAGTTAAATTTTTTTCTATCATTATTCAGGTAAAAATTTATTTCATATTGCTTTTATAGAATTTTATTCCTTGCATGAAGAAATGATGTATTCATATTATTGTTGATGAATCTAAATATTCGTCAAATAGTATGGATAAACTTGTTAGCTTTGTATCGTCTGAATATATGTTACATGGCGAAGTGATACATTCTACAGCCAATTGATGTGAAAATTGATGAGGAGACACTAATGAAGCTTGTTCCATTTTGGAGATCCTCAAATAGTAACTCTGAAGTGCCAAGTCGGCAGTTTTACTTTAAGCACTTTGAGATACATCCAGTTAAGGTTGGTTCTACAGTCAACTCTACTTATTTTCTGCATCTTCTTGCTACTGCTGTGTTGATTTCACTTTTGGGTGAGGGTTATGGGTCTTTTTTTTAGTGACTAGGATCTAACCTTAGGACTTTCCTAATGACTATCTTAGCATCTTAGGAATGGTACCCATCTTTTATTTAGACATTTCAACAAAATCTACGTTCTCTATGTGATCAATAATTTTTAATACTAAAATTAGAGATTACATAAGGAAACTCTGATGAGAATTCTTGTAGGATCTTTAGACCATAAAAAAGTTTTGCACTGCTCTACGCCTTTTTGGACATCAATATATTGTGTCATCATTCATAATCATCATGATCATCATAAACATTGTATTTTCATACACAATGTTGCAATCATTACACCCATAGGGTTGACCAAAATTATTTGAACCTAGTTTCCCCTAAAAAACCTCACTTGAATATTTTAATTCTTTAAATTCTCCAAAACTGTCATTGAATCACAAAATTCACTTCAAACCATTTAATATTATGATTTAAACCATTTGAAACCAAAAAATTGCAAAAATACCTAATTTTCTCAAAAATTACCAAAATGCCCCTGGACCCCAAAATATCAAAATTTTCATAATCTCTCAGTCACCGATAAATCCTAAAAATCATACTAAATCATTCCTTATGCCCTGAGAATTTGGACTGTAATATTGTCATACTTTTGGACAATTTTTTGGCACATCGATACCAAAATAACGAAAATGTTTCTGGGATCATAAAACCTTCCACATTGATCTAAAATTACCCTGGACACTGTAGTTTGACCCCATTTTCTTCAAATTAAAATACATAATTTCTAATTACTATATTACACTAAATTAAACTGAACTCGGTCTTATAGCGACCGACAAATTCTGAAGACTTCACTGGGGACTAGTTCTTCTCTCCATATTAATCAGGAATAATTTTTTCATGCGTCGGTAATGTAGCTGTTTCCCTCTCAGACCAAATTATCTTTCTTTTCCGTTGGTTTACTTAGTCCATTCCTTCCATTGATGGTACAACTAACTCTTTTGGATTCCAGAACTTTTTGTTTAAACATCATAAACAAAAAGTTCAATAATTCTTTGGGTTTTCATTTTTTTTTGTGGCCCCGATAGGTGTGGTGGTGATTCATATTCACTAATATGATATTTCATATTTTCGATTTCGGATTGGGTCTGAATATTACACTACATCTCATCACTTTAAGGTTAATCTGCTTTTAGCAAAATTAAACCCAATTCTTCGCACTTATTTTGTCATTTTGTTTTTATACACTAATTGCGATTCAAAATATACTTTAATTCACTTTAATTATAAATTATGTCCAGTAAACAGACATTCCTTGCCATTTTTAGCAAAGGATTAGGCTGTTTCTGACGTTCCAATCTTTAATTGACAGTGACAATGTCGACTCCGAAGTTGTTGTTCAGCTTTTGTAAACAATTCATCCTGCGATGAGGCTACACTCAGCCAAGGTTCCATGATCAAGTTTAGGTCCGGATTTGATGGAGTTGAGTTGTTTCTAGAGAAAGTTTCATGTGTTATTATTAAGACAACTTCTTTTGAGGTGGTTAACCCACAATTCAATTTGATCTGAGCTCTCAGTACGTTTTCCCTCACATCAAGAGGATGAAGTTTGCTAAGGCTCCTGTGCATGTTCGACCAGTAGTTTTGTTGTCTGTTAGGTCAGTTACCCCGTCCACTGCTGGACTTACAACTGTTGTGTCTGTTGTCTTTCTTGAGAAGGGAAAGAGAGTAGTTTGAGAGCTAGAGTCTGAAAGTTTTGTTGCTCCATCTGTGTTTGAGGTTGGATTTAATTCACGATCCAACCTCTAACACGGTCACAAAGAAGGAATAGATCGAGAAAACTTCATAAAGCAGCTAAAACTGAAGCTGCAAAGGTTACCTCTGATGTGAGATCTCTCCAGCCAAAAGAGGTGGAAGTGTTTGAAGCCTCTTCCTTTCTTCAAGGGAGTAGATTTCACCAACTTTCTGTTGCTCTCGCTGAAGAAAGCCCCTACAGACTTGTTGCAGCACTGCCACAACTTCATAGACAGAGTAGGGTGAGAGAGAGAACATTCTTTCTATGTCGAGTTTGATTGGTATTCGAAAAGCTAGCAAGGGAAGAACATTGCAGTGTGGTTGAATTAGTAAAGAGGATGAGATTTATAATCTCATCAAAAGTGAAAATTGAAATTCTGAAATGCTAGTAGAGATTTTAAAAATTCCGGAAAACATCCGTGCCTCGTGTATCTGCTAAACTCCGTTTAGGACCTCGGGTTGACACAGTTTCAGTTCCCGTTTTCACTACTGAACCACTTAAGAACAGAATACCGGTCAAATCTCGTCTGTCATAGTACAAAAGAAGTTCTTTAGAGATTCTTACAATAAGAAGGCTTCTACTACAAAGTCTAGACTACTCTATGGGGAGCATACCTCTTCCTACGATTCCGATGATATCAACGGGACACCCCGTCCCCATACATCTCTAAGAAAGAAGGTTTGGATTCCCAAAGTCTCAAGACCGGTTTGTTCGGTAGAAGTGGAGGACCATTCTACAAGAAAGAAGGACGAGTTCGATAGCTCAATCGATGCCACTATAGTTTCCCCAACTGCAAAGATAGGGGAGAAACAATTGCAGCAGATTCCACCAGATATCAAAGCAACTGAAGAGAACTCAATCGAGGCTAGATTGGACAAGTTACGAACTGACTTGAGCCAGCTTGCCAAAAAGCGAGGAATCAGTGATGTCGATACGGATTCTGATGAAGAATTCATGGAAATCAATATGGTTGACACGAGATCCCAAGCAGCATCACTAGAAATTCAACCTTCTGATGAAGAGGATACCGAAACACTCTTGTAGAGCAGTTCAAAGTCGGGATGAGCAGATCATTAGATTGGAGAAAATAATGGAAGAGGTGCTTGTTGCAATCGCTGTGATGTCTACACGGTCTCCACCAGAAATAGTGCATATCAAGGACGATAGAAGGGATGCTACTTCTGCCAATAAAGAAGACGAGCCCAAAAGGAACTCTGTGTAAAGCTCGGTACCTGAAAAGGACATTAAGCAGTATGTGGACCAGCAGGTTAGAGAGGTTATAGCCCAGTCCAAGGGAGGATCATTAGTTCCAAAGGGTTTGCCCTATCCAGAGGAGTTTGATTTTGTCTCATATCCTAAGGGATTGTGCCTCTTACCTTCAAAGTTTTTGATGGAACAGGAAACCCGAGACAGCATTTAGCGCACTTCAGAGCCAGTTGTTGCAATGTAAAAGGGAATGACGCTCTTCACTTCAGACTGTTTGTTAGCAGCTTATCAGGGATAGCCTTTGAGTGGTACGCTGATCTTCCTAACAGATCAATAAAAACATTTACTGAGTTAGAAAGTTTGTTCGTGCAGAGATTCGCTAGGACACAGCATTGAGTGACTATAGGAGATCTCATTAGGGAGCAGCAGAAGCCAAATGAGACACTTGTGGATTACCTCTTAAGGTGGAGAAACCTAAGCATGAAATGCGAACCGCAAATTAACGAAAAGTACGCAATTGATATAGTACTTGAGAATATCCATGGAAAGATCGGTTTCATGCTTAAAGGACTTACCATTAAGTCTTTCGAGAAGCTCCTCACCAAGGTTGCGAAGCTTCAGGAGGAGCTTAAGCACTCGAATGAAGGGAAAGCAGATAGGGTCAGACCAACCAAGGCTTATGACAAGAGAGTCGAGAGGTATCTGCAGTTGATAAAGGGAAGCAACCGATGAATAGGGATGACCATCCTCGACGCTCCTATCAACAACAGCAATCAGGTCCCCAGTTTACTCAACCATTCAGCCAGCAAGTTAGTCAACGTCTGCCTCAGTATCCCAACTTGATAAGCAGTATGTGCCTCAATATTCTCATACTCAAGATCGACAGTATGCGCTGCGTTTTGTCCAGCAGGGACAATCTTCAAATCAACCCAAAACCTAAAATAAACCAAACCTAACAGAGCTCTTGAACAAAGTCTACTCTTTCAAAAACGAGGCAGTGGCCAAAATTTTCAGGAACCTGTAAAAGAAGACTGAATTCAAGCTTCCAGAAGCTAAGATGCCGGAAGAAGCTAGTAGGATAGATAGTTCAAACTATTGTCCTTACCACAAGATGTTGTGTCATATGATCGAGAATTGTGTCACTTTTAAGGATTGACTCGAAAGGAGTTACCGAGACGGAACTATAACTCTCTCATAGGAATATTTACTTTAACCTGTCATAGGTTCTATAAATATGATCACCACTGAACTGGTCAATTCCTGTACCGAAGGTGAAAGTTGGAACACAGCTTGGAATAAGTCATCCAAGAAGATTTTAAATATGATCCGGATTGTTTCGGCTCAAGTTGCCACCAAAGATCAACCACCTGCTCAGGTTGCCACTCATGGTCAACCATCCATTCAGGCTATACCCGAGAAGGCACCAAAAATGCTTGTATGTGAAAAGATCAATGAAGATAAGGAAAAGACTAAGACCGATAACATTAAGTCTAGGATAGGGGTTGTTTTTGATAGGGCAGTGTTCAGTGACTTTGGGAAGAAAATCCTTAAGCCTATTACTCTGTATGATCATCTTTTTATCCCGTCGGGATATTATAATGATAACGTTTTTTATTTTGGTTACGTTTTGACTCTTTCTTCTGAGAATGCCGATATCAATAACTAGATTACTCGGGATTTTGATTCTCAAAACAATCCTCAAATCGTACAATCCACCGCTAGTGACGATCGAGATAATGGAAGTGATGGAGATTTCGATTACGATAATTTGTCGAGCGAGGAGCCAACCCTCGAGTTCAAAGGAACACCTATTGCAGTTAGTTTTGAATCTTCAGAGTCAGAGTCGGATGCAGAGGATTCAGCTACGACATCAGGAGACACTTCCACTGAGTCAACACAAGAAAAGGAGGAGATTACAGAGGTAAACTTGAGAAGTGGTAAGGTGTTGCCTCCACGAGTGGCCCCACTGGAAAAAGAGAAACAAACAATCACTCGAGAGGAACCATTTTCACTTGTAGAGAAGACACCACTTCCATACCAAATTAAAGAATTCAACAAAGTGGAATATAATGTACTCGCTCACCTAAGGAGACTACCAGCGAAGCTAAGTATTTTTTATGCTCTAATCCTGTCGAAGGAGATGAGACACGCACTCGTCGAAACCCTACTCGACCCTAAAATTTGCTTTGCCCAGTTGAGTAGTACATCCTCTGAGGTAGCCTGTTCATTACAAGATCAACCTGGAGTCTCCTTTTCCGATGAAGACCTTTTACTTGGGACAGCAGACCATAACAGACCGCTCTACATTTCCGTCAATATTAGGAAAGTTGTTCTTTCTAGAGTTTTAGTAGAACCTGGAGCTTCATTGAATATAATGAATCTCCGAACATTAGCTTATCTAGATATCGATGCACAAAAGATCGATAATGATAAAATGATGTTAAGGAGATTCAACCAGAAAGGAGAAAGAGCTCTGAGATCTATTACTTCGATGTTAAAGGCTAGAGATTTGGTAACAACTGCAAAATTTCATATCATCGAATCAGAAACTTCGTTCAATGCTTTACTCGGACGCCCTTGGATTCATGAGTATAATATGGTGTCGTCATCCATCCCTACATCAGTGTATCAAGTACTATAAAGATGGACCTGAACAATATATTAAAGGAGATCTTCAACCATTCTCAATTCACGAAGTGGGGATACATGAAGATGCTGCCTATTTTGCTCTAAGGAAGACTGTTTGTTCCAGAGACACTACAGTTGACAAAGATAGCACTGCAAAGAGGAAGAGAATAACGAGGGTTCAGTCGACTCCAATTCAACAATTTGTTACATCTCCACTCGACAAAAGGGGGATGTTTTTTTTAGCCTACGTATCTGAGATCAAGGCCTAGGACGTACACAAATAAGAATCAATGGGTTGTTCAAACTAGACAATCTGGCTATTAAAGTCGATTTGGAAACCAGCTCAGATGATGAAGAGTTTCAAATAAAGGCAAGAATTATTAACGAGAAGAAACCTCGGTTTAACGTCCAAGTTGAAAAGGAAGAAAAGGATGTGTACCCGACAATGTATGATCGAATCAACAATTATGTACATGTCATGACCTTAACTCCAATCAAATCCAATAAGGTTGAGTGCTTAGGGGTTAAGGAAGTATATACTGAAGCCTGAAGCTAATTAAGTTTTACTCTACTACTACTACTACTTCTCCAGATGTTGATGTACTCTTTGAAGAAAATTTTAATGAATTAATGGAATTACTTTTGGGTTACTTTTCGCCTTATGTTAAGAAGTTAATTCAACAGGGTTCATTGCCGAGCCATATGCCGAAAAGTAAATTGAAACTCTTTGAAAAGCTATAGAATACTGAGGGCCGTGATTTTAATTCAAAGAACGGCCTTGGATTCGGAATGATAGGACAATCTGATGATACAGAATTTTGCATGGTTGTTATTACGGAGCAATGTATGGATGTTGATGAAGAGTACGAAGAGCCACCAATAGAAGATGCTCTCCCTTAGTTCGAGGAAAAGGTCAAGTCTACTATCGATGAATTAAGGGAAATTAACTTGGAAACAGAGGAAGAGCCTAAACATAGCTTCATTAGTTCCTTGCTTAATGAAAAGGAGTCTAAGGACTTGATCAAATTACTTCAAGAATTTAAAGATTGTTTCGCTTGAAGTTATGAAGAGATGTCGGGTTTAGCACCAGAAATCGCAGTCCACATACTCGGGGTTGATTCAAGTATCCCCCATGTAAAGCAAGCGCCTCGTAGAATGAGGGTGGAAATTGAACAACTTGTTGCAGAAGTTAAGAAGTTAATAGACGCTAACTTTGTAAGAGAAGAACAGTACCCCATATGGTTAGCAAATGTTGTTCCAGTCAAGAAGAAGAATGGACATATTCGAGTTTACGTTGATTTCAGAGATTTGAACAAGACATGTCCAAAAGATGAATTTCCCCTAACAATACCAGAGTTAATGATGGACACCGTCTCATCTCATGAAATCTTCTCGTTCATGGATGGCTCCTCTGGGTACAATCAGATAAAGATGGCACCCGAGGATGCTTCGTTAACAACTTTTAGAACGCCAATTGAAATCTTTTGCTACACAGTGATGTCTTTTGGTCTGAAGAACGCAGGAGCAACATACCAGAGAGTGATGACAAAATTATTTGACGATCTCATCCATGAACAAGTAGAATGTTATGTGGATAACCTGGTTATTAAAAGTGAAGACAAGAGCGATCATTTGTATGATTTGAGGATTGTATTTAATCGGTTACGATAATATAATCTCAAGATGAATCATTTAAAGTGCGCTTTCGGCGTTACCTTCGGGAAATTTCTAGGATTTGTTGTTCGTCACCGGAGAATCAAAATTGATCCAGATAAGATAAAAGCTATCTTAGAAATGTCATCTCCAAAAACTTTAAAACAATTGCGATCCCTACAAGAAAAATTGACATATCTAAGACGGTTTTTATCTAATATGTCGGGAAGGTGTCAATTTTTTTCTGCGTTAATCAAGAAAGATGTCAAATTCATTTGGGACGAAACTTATCAACGTGCGTTTGAGAATATCAAACAATATTTAATGACGTCTCTAGTTTTAGCGGCCCCTATCTCAAGTCGACCTTTGATACTTTACACCGCGGCATTAGACGACTCCCTCGGAGCCTTGCTAGCACAAGTTAATGATGAGGGCAAAGAAAATGTTCTTTATTACTTAAGTAGATGTCTAATACCAGCGGAAGTAAACTGTCCTCCAATTGAAAAACATTGTCTAGCTTTGATCTTTGCAGCTCAGAAGCTAAGGCATTACATGTTTTCGTATAAGGTCAGTTTAATTTGACGAATTAATCATTTGCAATACCTAATGAGTTGACCAACGCTAGCTGACAGATTAGCTAGGTGGTCGATGGTATTGTTGCAATTCGATATAACTTTTGTGCATCTTCGCGCTATCAAAGGGCAGATACTAGCAAACTTTCTGGCAGCACACCCACTTCCAGCTTGGTCCCCTCTTAACGACGATATATCAGATGAGGATGTGTTGAATGTAGAATCTCCCAATGAACAGCGTTGGGAAATGTATTTTGACTGAGCTGCATCAGCTACAAGAGTCCAAGGTTCACTGAAAGCGATGCCTGGAAAGGCAGGAATTGGTTTAGTGTTCGTGACACCAGAGCGCGGAATGATGAGATATTCCTATCACTTTTCAGAGCCGTGCAGTAATAACGAAGCGTAGTACGAGACCTTAATTGCAGGATTAGAACTGACAATTTCGATGAGTATTACAGATGTCAACATATACGGGGATTCGAAGTTGATTATCCAACAGATCGTCGGTCAATATAGGATTATGAAACTGAGACTTGAGGAATACTATAAGTATGTCATAAAACTGTTGGAACAAATCTCGAATGTTACTTTGTACAGGATTCCTCGAGGGAATAACTCGCATGCGGATGCTTTAGCAAATTTAACTAAAGAACTTTCATTCCCACTGCTAGATTCAGTTGATATTGTTGTTAGAGGAAGATAAGTGTTATCCAGAATCGATACAGAAAGACTATGTGCAGCAAAGGAAAAGGATTCAGTGATAGTAGCTATAACGGTTGAGGATACTGAGGATTGGAGACAACTATTCGTCAGATATCTGCAGAAAGGTGCGCTTTCAGATGATAAGTCAGCGGCGTATCAGATACTTAAGAAAGCAATGTCATATGCACTGGCCAACGACATTTTGTTCAAAAAAACATTCGATCAGATATGGTTGAGGTGCTTGGGGCTGTAAGGAGGCACAGAATCTTGTTATGGTCATATTTCTACTGAATCACAACAATTCCTTTAGATTCATACCTTCCTTCCCCTGGCCGATATGTGTTGAATCTATATATATATATATATATATGAGCTAGGTATAAGACCTCCTGCAAGTGTACACGGCATCCTAGACTCTCCTTTGGCACTTGCTACCACTGAGACCATATACCTCAAGTGGTGCAATAGTGTCTTTGACAAGCTCTCAACTTGAAGATGAGTCCCTGTGTTTTTCTTCCTGACCTAGTTTTTCTATGGTATTACACATTTCCTTTAATTTGATAATTTGAAATCTTAACTACAAATCAAAATTTCTGCCTGCTGATCCTCAGCAATGATGTTGGCAATCCAAATTCACAGCTTCGAAAAAAATACACACACACATCAATCTTTAATAAATATCATTCTTGCTCATCCCAGCGGACAACACCTTCTATATCCCTAGTGGGTGTTTACTAAGCTACCCATGGTGGATATTAACGCAATTCCTAATTTACTAGTTATATACTTTTTAAGGGAAAGTTAACTTCAACCTTTCTCGATTGGTCTGTTGATCGCCTCGATCAACGCCAATACGCACGGTGTGCTTGTTTAACACACCACACTTATTGAGGGTCCATTTGTTGACCTCACTTTTGGGTGAGTTATATGTCTTTTCTTTAGTGACTAGGATCTAGCCTTAGGACTTTCCTTATGACTATCTTAGCATAACAGAAATTTAGACATTTTAACCAAGTCTCTGTTCTCTATGTTGGTTCTATATGTGATCAATAATTTTTAATATGAAGATTAGATGTTACATAAAGGAACCCTAATGAGAATTTCTATAGGACCTTTGGATCATAAGAAAGTCTTGCACCACTCTATATCTTTTTGGACTTCAATATATTGCGTTATCATTCATAATAATCATGATCATCATAAACATTGCATTTTCATATCACAATGTTGCAATCATTACACCCATGGGGCTGACCAAAATTATCTGAACCTATTGAATATTCTCTTCAAAATTCCTCAAAATTGTCATTGAATCACAAAATCCACTTCAAACCATTTAATATTATGATTTAGACCATTTGAAATCAAAAAATTGCAAAAATACTCAATTTTCCAAAAATTACCAAAATGTTTCTCGATCCTCAAAATATCAAATTTTCCGAAATCTCCCAGAGTCACCGATAAGTCCTAAAAATCACACCAAATCATTCCTTATGTCTTCCGGAGAATTTTGACTGTAATATTGTCATAATTTCGGACAACTTTTTGGCACATTGACATCAAAATAACGAATACTTAAAAAAAATGTTTTGGGGATCATAAAACCTTCCACATTTATCGAAAATGACCCTGGACACTGTAGTTTGACCATATTTTCTTCAAGTTAAAATACCTAATTTCTAAATAATATATTACACTAAATTAAACTACACCCAGCCGTATAGCGACCAACATGTACCACCTTAGCTTTCTTTGTTTAATTTAGAGTAGGATCTAAATTTTAATTTGTGCTGTTGATGTTTATTCCTGTAGATAACAGCATCCTTTCTTCCTGGGAATCAATATCCTGGTTATAGCTCAGCTGAAGAAACGTTGAGGTCATTTTTGCATACTATTCTAAAGGTGTTTCCGAAGCATCTACCCATTTTTTGTGATTTTTACAGTTTGGATATCAGAAAAAAAATTTAAAAAATTTACTGTTTAAATTAATCCAAGGTGCTTTCATTTTGCTTCAGGTGCCTTCGATTAAAAATGTTGTTTTGGAGCTAAATGGAGTTTTACTTACCCATGCTCTTGTAACTTCTCGTGAACTTCTCATTAAATGCGCACAACATTATTCGTGGTAGGCTTGCTGATTAAATTACCAAAAAATCACAAGATTTACTATATGAGCGATCCATTAACTTAAATTAGCCACCTCAAAAATTATGTCTTTTCAGGTACCTGATAAGAGCAATATACATCACAAAAGGAAGCTCTTTACTTCCTCCAGCATTTGCTTCGATCTTTGATGACACCGCAGCTTCTTCTCTTGATGTATTTTTTGACCCTTCAGATGGTTCAATTAGTTTACCTGGACTTACCGTAGGTATAATCCACCATATCAATCTAGGTTGTTCCAAGCATCTTTTTAGCATAAAGCATGTTGCATTCTTGCATACCTTAACAAGACACTGTGGGGAAAGAGCTTTGCTGAACTATTTCTGTTGATTTTATTTATTCTATATTATTACGTTTAATCTTTCTTTTTTTTATTATAGAGGGTTGGTGGGACTTTTTGAACTAGATCATTTTTATCTTTCTTTACTATACTTTTACTTGTAAGATATGAGAGCAACTTTCCCTATTCCGCTGGCCTAAATTTGGCCCACATTTACTGAATTTCTACGAGATGCAGCTATGATATACTCAATTAAAGCTGGGGATGCCAGCTAGAATGTTTAATAAGTTTTTTTAAATTTATTGCCTAGGTTTTTGGTTCAATTCTCCTATACACGTGTCGGCCATTTTAATTTTGATTTGAAAAATATAAGAAAATATGAAAATAGTTTTGATATTAATATGATTTTTAAAAGTAACATTTTGATTTAAAATATGTGAAACCAAACGAGTCTCACATTTTGAATAGTTTTGGTGACTAAGCACGATACCACAAATAATACACTTATACCGAAAAATAAACATATCATTTGTAGTAGGTTCAATCACCTAAACTAAAGAATTTGTGACATCCGTTTGGTCTTCGAAATGTTTTATATGAGGCCAACTAGTTTTCCTATCTAATATAAAAATTAGATAGAGTTTATTTTACATAGGTTTCAAGTTTCCTATAGAGGCAAGCCTCTATATTTAATTACATCTTAAATGATCGTGATCACTTAAGAAAACTCTCGATTAAGATCAGTGGTTTTACATTCCAGATTTCAAAATTTAGGTTTCGAAGATTGGACATGGGAAAATCAAGTGGGAGTGGTTCAAAATAAGAACAGTTATTTTAAGGAATCCAAAATAGCAAATAGTAACGGATATCATGGATCCAGGGAGAACCCCGGTGACCTCCCACCTAGCCTATTGTTTGGCTTTATGTCTTTGAAGTGATGTTTAATGTTTCATCTTGCGATTTATTTAGAATTTAGAACTTATGTTTGCACGATATCTGATTGTGTAAATATTCTAAAAAGATAGGAGGATTTACACCGTACCGTACGGTAACCTCGGAATCCTAAATGTTATGACTTATAATTGCACAACGGGGTTGCACAAAAACCTATAGGTGATATGTGAGGGTTTACGCTGCGCTAGGAAAACTACCTCGAAATCCTATGTGTTATTTAAACTAAGGAAAGTGTTCGGTGATGTGAAAGTGTTTTGATGTTGCAGATCCATCTTGAAGTTGTTCCTCATCGTGTTGCCCACGGTGTTCGCTCCAATTTCTTCGCCGTAGCAACTCTAGGTTTGATGTTAATTCCTATATAACCACTAGGTTTTCTTATACTAAGGTATAGTATGTAACAAAACAATTAAGCATGCAATATAAAAAGAAGAGAACAGTAGAATGTACAGTAAAGAGAAAGAACAGTATAGCATGCTAAAAGAATAGTATAACGTACTAGGAAAAGCAGTATAACATGTTAGGAGAGTAATACAACTTGCTAGGAAATAAAAATGTTGCAATGTAAATCACATCTGTAAATTTGTGAAGTTCGCTGCTCCTTTAAGCTAGTTTTTATTCACTGTATAAATAAAAGAAACGTTGCTTGGAAACTTCGAGAAAATCGACAAATAAATCCACGACAAAAGGTTCGGGAAAATTGACGAGTAATATTTTAAATAAAACTATCAAAACCTCGGAAAAATCTCGGAGAAAAGACCACGAGTGCTTTGTCCAAAAATTTCAAGAAAGCCATACGAAAAAGTTCATAAAGAGGGGATCGCAAGCACTCGAGTCGGGGCTAGGCTCAAATATATATTTCTTCTCGAGGGTTGTCGAAGGCTACTCGGTCACCCGGATGTATAAAGCCCACAACTCCATTAGAAGGATATCATATTGAACCTAACTTAGGAGGGTACTCAGCTCAGGATCGGTGATCAACAAATGGACAACCCGAATGTAACATATTTTAAAATTTAAGTTTTGACATGCTCATATGTTTCAAGCATACAAAAGAAAAATTGTTTTTTAATTTTGTAATGAAAATATTTTTTATAAATAATGTATATGTTCTTATTAATTTGTTTTATCATATTTGAAAAAGTATAGTTGTCCACAAGTCGATCACGTCATCGGGCCTAGGACTACCAACAACCTAAGAAGGTACAGGTCCTTCTTTAGTCTTATGTCGGTGAATTATACTTTCATCTTACAGATCATCAGGTCCCAGAATTGAGTCTTGGTGTTGTAATATGAGATATCATTCTGCTCTACCACCGGCGTGTCTTTGTCACTATCTCCCTACTCCCCAAAACAAAACTGACATACTTGAAACCTTGTTTGATGGTTTCACATATAGCAAAAAGCTATGCATGAGCACTTATGTATCAGACATAAGCACAGAAAACTTAACCAAGAAGCAAGGAAAGAAAAGAATAAAAATTGGGATGGGAGAGAGGAGGAATTGATTCACCCAAAAGATCGAAGGAATAAGGGTGAAGCAATCCTCAAAGTTATATCAAAAAGATCTAAAAATAGAGCCCAAGATCATTGAATCAATCCAAGAAGGATATTATTTTCTCAATTTTTTATAATTTGATCAACCCAGTAAGGGTATCCTTTCCAAATGACAATTTTATGAATTTCCAAACCCTTCATGAATTCAATTTATATCAATTTATATCAATTTATATCAAATTCATGATTTTCTAAAATAAAGCTATAAAAGCCTTTTATATTTCACAAATCAGGAAAAAAAATCAAGAACAGCAGCCTTCTAAACCTCCAGAGAGTTGTGCCCATATAAAAATCTTTTAATTCCACCCCTTCGTTAAAATCTTACCACAATTATATAAATGTAACATTAATTTAGAAAATATAGAAATGCTCATGGCCGGGGCAAAATGGGACTGAATAATCTTCAATAGGCTCGCGGATAAGGCCAGAAAAGAGAGTAGAGGGTCACGGGTAAAGCCAGAAAACGCACAACCAAGCTTCAACTAGCTCACGGGTAGGAGCCAGAACAAGCAAAACCAAACCCCATATAAGAAGCTCACGGCCACAGATGGCAAGGAGGAACTTAACACAACACAAACCCACGGGTAGGGGCAAAGAAGAAGGCCCCAAAGGCAGCATAGACCTACGGGTAAGAGCCAAGAAGAAGGTCCCAAAGGCAGCATAAAGAAACCACCATAAGTACTACCATTGCATTGTTTTTTACATACATAAGAGAGTGAATGGACAAGCTATTATACATCATTGAGATCGAACCCACTTTCATCATATAAAGCATAAGAACACTCATATCAAACATTCCCACCTAGAGATAGATATTAAAATTCATGAATTTTTGGATGACAAACTTGATTACCTATAAAAATCTTAGGAGGAACATTAAAGAGGAGGCCCCAGCCAAACCATGCCCAATAAAGGGGCCAAACCGAGCTCGGGGAATGGACCAATCAGTAAGAGATTTCAGCCAACATAAATCACCAAAAAGGAGCCCAAACCGAGCCCAAGAAAGGGGCAAACCGAGCCCAGCACATGGGGCAAACCGAGTCCAAGAAATGGTCCGAACAGTAAGGGATTTCAGCCCACATAAATCACTAAAAAGGAGCCCAAACCGAGCCCAAGAAAGAGGGAAACCGAGCCCATGACAGGGGAAAAACCGAACCCAATAAAAGGTAAAATTCAGCCCAAATCTACCACAAAAAGAAGTTCCCAAAGGAGCCAAAACCGAAATCCATAAAGGCTCAACACGGAAATTTTCCAGCACATATTCAATCTCCAAAGGAGCAAAAAAAAAAAAGCTTGGCCTATAAAGGCTTAAAGCAAAGAAAACTTCCAACTTATATGCTGTCCTAAATGAGCCAAAAACTGTGGCCAACATATGGGACAAAACAGAATATAATTTCAGTTGAACCGAGCCTAGCTTCAAGCTAAACCGAATCTAGCAAAAGGGATCAAAAACAGAGAAACATTACAGGTAGATCGAACTCATCAAATGGGTCAAAACAAAGTCATAAAAATCAGATTTCATAAAACATTAGACTTCAAAATTTTTTGCACCCCAGCATATGTTTTAAGCAGGAATTGATAACAGAAAATAGATAATTGTAATGAATCCCTAAGGCCAAATATTTCTCAGTATTGAAATGAATTTCAGCACTTCCTTGATTCGAAAATAACAATAATAAAAGACTTCAGCATTTCATTTCCAACATGTATTCTAATAAGGGGTAACAAGAGAAGCAAGAAACGAGCCCCAAACATAATTTTTCAACTCATAAAAAAAATAATTTCCAGCATGTATTCTAACAAGGGGCAGCAAAAGAAGCAAGAAATGGGCCCCAAACATAATTTTCCAACTCATAAAAAAAAATTTCAGCATGTATCAATACCTAGACTTCAAAATAAACTAAGTCATTCCTCCATTAACCTTTGCACGTGGATAGAGATGCCTCAACATGTCGTCCTAGATAAAATAGAATAGAGAGAAGAAGAAGAATACCTCTTTTCAGCATATTTAAAATAAAATTGAAAGATAATTCCAGGAAAACCACTCCAAGAGAAATATTTCCCCTAAAAACTTCAAGAAACGGCAACCACGAATGCTCCACGAACACTTCACACTCCAAGTGCATGAGAAAATAGATCTAGAGAAGATTTTAGAATAGTTTTCTTCCCTAAAAGCCTCCCACAGTAGAAACACAGCCTCTCATTTCTCTCCAAAAGTTTTTCAACAACTTCACACAATAATCCCAGACGCATTTTCATAGATAGAGAAGAGAAAATAGACCTCCACATACCAGCCACACTGGCCAACCAATCAAGAAGAGAGAAAAGAAGAGTCACAATAAAGGGGAAGAGGGTATAGCCTAGAGTAGAAGGAACATTGACCAGCTCGCCTCCTCTAATTGGAGAGTCGAACGGCTGTCGTGCCACGTAAAGAAGGGGAAGAGACAAGGAAGAAGACGGGAGTCGCGTGGATCCACCGTGGAACCGAGGGCACGGGCGAGAGGGAGCGGGACGAGCGCAAGCCCTGTTCGAACCCGTGAATGGGTAGAACAGGGAGAAGGGGTGCTGGTGGAGCCGTAAATAAGGTTTAGGGTTTAATGTGATTATAATTTAGGGGGTAAAATTTATAAAAAAGTATTTAATATTTTGAAAATTAAAAATTGAATTTGTGTTTTATTCGTGCGTTTAAACGTAACAAAATTGGTATCATTTTTTGGTAACTTTGACATTCCGGACGCGCTGGTACGGTTTGTTTTGCCGTCGGAGGTCGTTTTGACGAATTCGTTTATTTGCGTGCAAATTTTCTCGTGTCGGAAATATGACAATATGGGTGTCTTTTCCTTCTAAAATTGGTGTCTCGGACGCGTTAGCGCAGCCCAATTTGTCATCGGAGGTCTTTTGGAGAAGTTTGCATTTTCATCCATCCTTTGGGCTTAATTGAAGTTTTATCTCGTGTGACTTAGTGAATTTTGTGCATTTGGTGTGTGTGTGTGACAATAAACTCATGAGGAGGTTTTCCTAGGGCTTGAGGTTCTATTGGGAACTTCTCCTTTAGTCTCCACACAATGGCCCTCAACCGCTCGTCCATAAGACTATGGTTTTGAGACTATAAATGCTAGACATCACAGGAAAATAGGAAGAGTTTTGGAATTTCTAAGGGGACAGGTTTCAATGCTGGTTTTCTAAGATAGTCAATAGGAAACTCCTAGAGCTAGATTCTAGGCTCTAGGAAGAAGAAGTAAAGACCTCACGAAAATGAGGTCAACAACACGATAATAAACTCCCAACTTAAGAACTTTTACATGGGTGAAAGGTAAAAATAAAAATAAAAATACTCAAGTTCCTATAAAGTTTTAAGTTTTGAGCTCGGATATAATTGGAATTAAAAAAAAAAAATTTGATTCTTATGTTTTGAAAAAATTTAGCGTTGTTGTTATATTTTTTCAACGTTAGCAAACCTGCATTCACAGATGTTATACAACAACAACAATAATGACGACAATACAACAACAACAAGTCTTTATCCCAGTAAGTGGGGTTGGCTACATGAATATTTTTTTCTCCATTGCATTCACAAATGTTATGATGTCCAATAAAAGTTGATTCGATTTTTTTTTTTTTCTTTCAACTTATCTACTGTTACACATTTATGTTTTCAATTATTGTCTTGTATCCAAGATAGTTATTAGATTTTGCTTGCTGGGGATATGGATTAGTTTCCAAGACATTTTGCTGAATGCCATGGACACATGCTTAAAAAAAAAGTCACTTGAAATTAATAATAAATTTTTAAGAACATTAATGATTCAGTCTTGCATATAATGTTGTAATGCAAGGTTCCCGTAATTCGTTATGTTAGTAATCGAGGATTTATGGCATCTCTTGTGGGAAAAGGTTGAGGTACAACTGAGAATTTTTCTATAGCTTAGATTTTTGGATATATCACCACTAGACAGGAGAGGTTCATCTATCGACTAGCTAATTAGAATACTTGTGAATGTTTGTTGGCTCTTTCCTCCTTGCTGTATTAATATAGTGCAACATGTCTATGATTCTTTTGTTGTTATAATTTATGGTAATATAGTTACACCCTTATATTTGATGCATTATGCTGTCTCATTTTGAACTCTCATCTATGATTTCAACTCTATGGTTTAGGCATGTTTAAGATTATTCACAAATGTGTCAGTGCCAAGGGATTCCATGGGACAAAACGCTATATTGGGGATCTTGGAAAAACAGTAAGCTGCATTTCAATAATTCGTGGATTGTTATACATTGTTTTTGAAGATTTTCCTCATGGAATTTTTTGCAGATGAAAACCGCAGGTTCAAATGTTATTTTTGCTACTGTCACAGAAATATCAGACAATGTTCTCAGAGGTGCTGAAACGAATGGCTTCAAGGGTCTGGTAAATTATGTTATCTGTTGGAAGTTGAAATTATCAAGTGCTTTTTTTATTTTATAATTTTTGGACTTTTCCAAGAATTTTGTCTTTGGTCTTATTTCAAAGTTTATAAATTTGCTAGGTTTCTGGTTTCCACCAAGGAATTCTTAGACTAGCGATGGAGCCTTCCTTGTTGGGAGCAGCTGTTATGGAAGGTGGTCCAGATAGGAGAATCAAACTTGATCGTAGTCCTGGTGTTGATGAGGTAGTTTTGCATATAAATGGTTATCGATCTTTTGTGTCAACTATAAATCCGATTGGTTATGTATTCCTATTCTGTTCAATCTGCATTTTCATAGTGATAGTTGCAAGATTTTGCATGAAGCATCTTTTCACAGTTTCTGCACACACACTCGCACGCACATGCGTATTTTAATAACATCAAATACAAAGCATCTATTAATGCATTTTTCTTAGTCTTTCTTACTCACTGTCTTATAAGCAATAAACATGATCTACCTGAACGTAGGGAAAAGCCATCTATCTAAAGTATTTGGAACATACTTTTTGGCTCAAATTCCTGGCCAGAAACCGAAATTGAATGATTGGCTGACTTGAGTTGACATTTTTTTACGTGATAATTGCATGTCAAATACAAAATCATCATTTCCTCTTTAGGCTAAAAGTTTTGGTCAAAATTGTGCACCTTTAGTTTCCTTTTCTATCTTTTGCTTGGAGATCATAATTTTTTTTTTTTTGTCCTAATTTATGCAGCTATATGTCGAAGGGTATTTGCAGGCTATGTTGGATGTGATTTACAAACTAGAATACCTTCGTGTGAGGGTTATTGATAACGAGGTATGTTGATAAATTAAAGCTTGTTATTATCATAATTTTACATCAAAATCAGATGCAGTGTGCTGTTACTGGCTGCTGAGACGTTATCTTCTTGGGGCATGTATGNCAAAATATCTCCGAGTATTTTCTTATATATTATATTTGATTGATATTGGTATTTTAATTACTTGCAAGCAAAACTCTCCAAAGAAAAGCAGAGTCAAAGAATTTTCCATCTCAGCCAGCATTCTCGACGTTGCACGAGGCGCTTAACAAAATATATTGACCATAGAGATAACCATAAAAACTCAACCCTACGGTGGAAATCAGTCAAAAATATTCTCTGGAGAGTTTAAGGTCTACGCTAAAGTGATATAAAGTGCAATAATTGCTTCAAAGTCTTTTGTGTGTGAGTGTGTACTTAATTTGATATTGAAAAACAGCTGAGAGAAAGGTTGGTCATTCAGAGTCTGCGTGTTTTTTTTTTACTTTTACATGTTCCTTGCAGGTTCTGCTGAAAAACCTACCACCAAATAGTTCCGTCATCAATGAAATTATGGAAAATGTAAAGAGCTTTCTGGTTAGCAAGGCTTTGTTGAAGGGAAACGCCTCAACATTTTCTAGCCCTCTGCGCCATCTACGAAACGAAAACGTGAGTCGTCTCCGAACATTTTGCTATGAAATGAAAGATAGGACTGGCAATAACATTTGTCTCGACTTCGTTAAACTTGAATAGCGCTTATACATGTAAATAAATGTTAAAATGGTCTCCTGAATCTTCATAAAGTGATATAAATCGGCAATTTAGTCAGCAGATTCTTTTAATGTGGGTTGAAATAATTACTCCTCTTTCACCAAACTTGTGCAGGATTGGAAGCTCGTTCCAACAGTGCTGACGCTCAGCGAGCATCTCTTCGTTAGTTTCGCCATACGCATGCTGCGGAATCAAGCCAACAAGTTCATAGCTGGCATCAAATGGAGAGGAGGAGAAGAGGCCAAAACAGAAGGTGAGATAGCCCCAAAAGGGAAAGAGCTAATGACTGGTAGGACATGGGCTGTTGGTAGGTTCTTCCTCTCTGGCATGATTGCTTATGTGGATGGGAGGTTGTGTCGCCACATACCCCATCCATTAGCAAGACGAATTGTGAGCGGATTCATGCTCAGTTTTCTTGATAGAAATGATGGGCAGTGAATTTGTTCAAGTTAAAACTACTTTTCTACGGTGATTACATTACTCTCAATGTACAATAATAGATTTTATTTTTAGCGGTATTATTTAGGGTGTAATATATATGTTTTTTTTTTTTTGTGAATGTTAAAATTAAGGGACATTTACATATGTACCACCCAATTCCTATGTATTTACCTAACTAGTATCTAAACATTGTTTTTTTATATCTTTACCACCCAATCGTTTGGAAAAACCGCTATTATATGTAAAAATTGAAGTTTAAGTGTTAGGTATGTAAATGCGTAAGAATTTAGTGGTATTTATGTAAATCTTCCTAAAATTAATCTTTGCGATCCTGCCAATTAAAATTCTTGGCTCTGTCAATTATGTAATGGTAGTCTGGCCGGAAGTTGTCCACTGCAGAAATGGTTACAATAAGATGTTTGCTTTTCCCTTTTTTTTTAGTTTATACAACTGAAATCAAGGGAAATTTTTTTTTTAGTAAAGAACACAAAAGGGATAATTACATGCAGACCACCTGAAACTTTGATATTTACATATTAACCACTTAGTGATTTTTCCCATGTCAGATTTTAACCATTGAGAATTTAATAAAAATGAGAAACATGGATTGGGGTTTTACTTTGAATTTTGATATTTGTGTGAATTTGAGAAATAAATGAAAAAGGGTGGTAGATTTATAAATAGTAAGTTTCAAGTGGTCTTTATGTGATAGCCCCTAGTTGCAAAAGGAAAGACTTGCATACATCAATGATGTTGTGACTAATGATTTGTGCAGGTTTGGTTAAACCATACTAAAATCTTTCTACACTATGATATCATGTCCCAACTCTTACATTGCAATCACCAGCAGATATACCACCCCAAATGTAACAACTATATTAGCATCTAGTAAACTTGATCTAGCAGACTGGGGGTCTTTTCCCTAATTAGCATATAGAATGCATTTTTTTTAAATACTTTAATGGAGAAGTCAATTGAAATGATCTGATGTGTGTGAATATATGATATTTTAAATATATATATATAGTAACAAGATGGGCTCAAAATAATCATTCAATATGTGCTAACTTTTTTTTGTAGTAAATAGATTAAATATGAGCTTCATGAAAAATAAAGAATGCTCTGCTATTAAACTATAAACTTTTCTAAGGGACCTATTTATAGAGGAGATGGAAAAATTATGATATTACATTTTTAATGTTCTTTGGAAGAGATTTGTACTTGGGCGTTTTTGGTATATTACATGTATGATCTTATCGTCTAGTTATTTTCTTGCTCGGTCGGCTAAACTTAGTTGATTTCAAGACAGGAGGATCAGCTCGTTCAATTGAACCTGGTCAGCATGGATCGATTGGTTGATTTAGTCTGGCTGTCAATCCTTAACTTCGATGAGCCTCTTGAGCATCCAGGGGAATTATTGACAATATTGTGGAACTGAATCCTCCCTTGGATTGGTTCTATTGGAAGGTAGGTTATCGTATTGGTTCGTTATAGTGGCTAGTTAAAATGCTCTTTCTTTCTCGTTTCCAAGCAAACAGCCTGATCTTTTTGTCTGCCTTATGGTCTAGTCGATTTTAGCCTTGTTAGCTTGGTTCGTATAGCTCTGCTCGGTCAGTCAAGTTGGCCAAATTTTCATTGTACTCTTTTCTTCATGACTGCTGGATCTCTTTAAGATCAATACCAACACATTTTTTTACGTACAAAAAGTAATTCATTTTTATTTAACATTAATTAGTACTTAATTAATTTCTAATCAAAATAGCTTAAGTCTTGTTAAAGTATAAATTCATCAAAGTTATCGTGATAAACCGAAATTAATTACTATTTCCGTAGAACAACAATATTATAAGTGGTTAATCCAGATTTAATTTATAAAAAAATAAATGTTACTTAAATAGACGTAAATAGGATAAATAGTTAGCTATATTAAAAGACTTGGTCTGTTAAATTAGAATATAACATAACTTACAAACGATGTTTTAGTTATGATGTATTATATCAAATTAAATTAAGCCTGCAAAAATAATTTTTCTAACATATTACTGACTTTTTTGAAATATAAAGTATTTTATTTGGTACAATCGTATCACATCATTAACTTTATTTTTAATTATATAATATAATTCTAATTTACTCAAATAAATTGATCAGAATTACTTAATCCCGTAAATATTATCTGTGTACGAACCGTTACTGACCCTTTCCACAAAACCTGCTGCAGGAATTCCTCAGGCGCCCACTGTTCCTTGGAAAAATATTATATAAGATAAGTTCGGAGCCCACTTATATACGGACACGTGATTTTAAAAAAACGCGCGTGTTTTCCTGTGATCCGGCCCGATAACACAGGGGAATATTCTTTCTGTGTTATTCCATATAATTTAGGTGTTATTTGTGGTGGTATTAATGTGTTATTGTGTTATTATAACACCGAGAGCATTCCCAGAACACAATAACACTTGAATATCACTGCAATAACATCTGAATAATGTGGAATAATACGGAAGGAATATTCTCCTGCTCTAAAACGGTTTTTTTTATTTTATTTTTTCTGTCACTTTCATATATCTGCATATGAGTAAATTTCGAACGTAGCTCTACGTTATGAGTTCCTTTTCTAATTATTATTTTTAAAATATTTTTTGGGTCGTTTACATGCATACCACTCAATTCTCAATCTTTATGTATTTACATATAAAAATAAACATTATTTTTTTACATTTATACCATTCAAATCTTTCGTATCTCATCTAAAACATCACTATTTTTACACATACGAACAGCAGTGGATGAGAATTGTATGTGATTGTGACCTCCATCCATCATTGTAGGTAAATATTTCATTTCATAAACAATATTATTCAATAAACAATTATTATAATTATAATTGAAAAAAACAATTTTTAAAATTTGCAAATAAAACCAGTCCTTTGGCCCAAGGTATTGCACCATTGCTTGCACACAGATTAAAGAAAACACTTTATAATAAGCCACCCCATCCTTTCACTAACCACCCTACCAGCTTCTCATTTCCCCTCCTCCCATCTACTCATGGCTTTTGTGATCCCCCCAAACCCCTCTTCCTCCTGCTCCCCAACCAAATCNAAACGGTAACCACGAATGCTCCACGCCACAATCACCCGAAAATATAGCTTAGAGAGGACTTTCAGCAAAATAGACAGCACTCCACGAACACTTTACACTCCAAGCGCAAGAGAAAACAGATCTAGAGAAGATTTTAGAATAGTTTTCTTCCCTAAAAGCCTCCCACAACAGAAACATAGCCTCTCCTTTCTCTCCAAAAGTTTTTCAACAACCACACACTATAATCCCAGACGCCTTTTCATAGATAGAAAAGTGAAAATAAACCTCCACCTACCAGCCACACTGGCCAACCAATCAAGAAGAGAGAAAAGAAGCGTCACAATAAAGGGGAAGAGCGAATAGCCTAGAGTAGAAGGAACGTCAGCCAACTCACCTCCTATAATTGGAGAGTCGAACGGCTGTCGTGCCACGTAAAGAAGGGGAAGAAGACGGGAGCCGCGTGGATCCACCGTGGAACCTAGGGCACGGGCGAGAGGGTGCGGGACTAGCGCAAGCCTTGTTCGAACCCGTGAATGGGTCGAACAGGGAGAAGGGGTGTTGGTGGAGCCGCAAATAAGGTTTAGGATTTAATGTGATTATAATTTAGGGGTAAACTTTATAAAAAAGTATTTAATATTTTGAAAAATAAAAATTGAATTTATGTTTTATTCGTGCGTCTAAACGTAACAAAATTGGTATCATTTTTGGGTAACTTTGACATTCCTGACGCGCTGGCTCGATTCGTTTTACCGTCGGAGGTCGTTTTGATGAATTCGTTGATTTGCGTGCAAATTTTCTCGTGTTGGAATTTTTTTTTTCTTTCAACTTATCTACCGTTACACATTTATGTTTTCAATTATTGTCTTGTATCCAAGATAGTTATTAGATTTTGCTTGCTGGGGATATGGATTAGTTTCCAAGACATTTTGCTGAATGCCATGGACACATGCTTAAAAAAAAAGTCACTTGAAATTAATAATAAATTTTTAAGAACATTAATGATTCAGTCTTGCATATAATGTTGTAATGCAAGGTTCCCGTAATTCATTATGTTAGTAATCGAGGATTTATGGCATCTCTTGTGGGAAAAAGTTGAGGTACAACTGAGGATTTTTCTATAGCTTAGATTTTTGAATATATCACCACTAGACAGGAGAGGTTCATCTATCGACTAGCTAATTAAAATACTTGTGAATGTTTGTTGGCTCTTTCCTCCTTGCTGTATTAATATACTGCAACATGTCTATGATTCTTTTGTTGTTATAATTTATGGTAATATAGTTACACCCTCATATTTGATGCATTATGCTGTCTCATTTTGAACGCTAATCTATGATTTCAACTCTATGGTTTAGGCATGTTTAAGATTATTCACAAATGTGTCAGTGCCAAGGGATTCCATGGGACAAAACGCTATATTGGGGATCTTGGAAAAACAGTAAGCTGCATTTCAATAATTCGTGGATTGTTGTACATAGTTTTTGAAGATTTTACTCATCGAATTTTTCGCAGATGAAAACTGCAGGTTCAAATGTTCTTTTTGCTACTGTCACAGAAATATCAGACAATGTTCTCAGAGGTGCTGAAACGAATGGCTTCAAGGGTCTGGTAAATTATGTTATCTGTTGGAAGTTGAAATTATCAAGTGCTTTTTTATTTTATAATTTTTTGACTTTTCCAAGAATTTTGTCTCTGGTCTTATTTCAAAGTTTATAAATTTGCTAGGTTTCTGGTTTCCACCAAGGAATTCTTAGACTAGCGATGGAGCCTTCCTTGTTGGGAGCAGCTGTTATGGAAGGTGGTCCAGATAGGAGAATCAAACTTGATCGTAGTCCTGGTGTTGATGAGGTAGTTTTGCATATAAATGGTATTCGATCTTTTGTGTCAACTATAAATCCGATCGGCGTGGTATTCCTATTCTGTTCAATCTGCATTTTCATAGTGATAGTTGCAAGATTTTGCATGAAGCATCTTTTCACAGTTTCTGCACACACACTCGCGCGCACATGCGAATTTTAAATAACATCAAATACAAAGCATCTATTAATGCATTTGGCTTAGTCTTTCTTACTTACTGGCTTATAAGCAATAAACATGATCTACCTGAACGTAGGGAAAAGCCATCTATCTAAAGTATTTGGAACATACTTTTTGGCTCAAATTCCTGGCCAGAAACCGAAATTGAATGATTGGCTGACTTGAGTTGACATTTTTTTACGTGATAATTGCATGTCAAATACAAAATCATCATTTCATGCCTGCCAGCTCATTTGGCTTCCTCTTTAGGCTAAAAGTTTTGGTCAAAATTGCGCACCTTTAGTTTCCTTCTCTATCTTTTGCTTGGAGATCATAATTTTTTTTTTTTTGCTCCTAATTTATGCAGCTATATGTCGAAGGGTATTTACAGGCTATGTTGGATGTGATGTACAAACTAGAATACCTTCGTGTGAGGGTTATTGATAATGAGGTATGTTGATAAATTAAAGCTTGTGATTATCATGATTTTACATCAAAATCAAATGCAGTGTGCTGTTACTGGCTGCTGAGACGTTATCTTCTTGGGGCATGTATTTACATATCACTCAATTCCTATTTATTTACATACCTAACACCTAAACTTTGATTTTTACATTTATACCACCCAAATCTTTTATATCACATAAAAAATAACATCATTTTAACTTTTAAAAGCAAGATGCAACTTTTCATGCATAGGTAAGGCGGTATGTATGCAACAATTGAAGTTTAGGTGTTAGATATATAAATACATAAGAATTGAATGATATGTATGTAACTATTCCTATGTCATTTTGAATACCAGACCAGACTGGCTGGTTGGACGGATTTAACCATGAGTCGGGTTCGGTCCAAGATCAAAACCGTTTTTAAATAGAACCTGGATTGAATCGGTCAGGGCTAAACAGGCGAATACATGAATCGGTCTGGTTTTTAAAGAACCGGTTGGTTCAAATATTGTCCAATCTTAGACTTTTGATTTTGATTGGATGGCCAGAAATATGATATTTAAATTAAAATTTTAGAAAATATAATGCCTTAAATTTTTTATTTAAAGTGTTGTCCCAAATTAAAATATTATTTCTTGAACTGTTAAAAGTTATATTACTATTATTTAATCTTTATTAAAATAATTTAAATATATATTTCATCTTCTGTTTCAACCTCCGATTTAACCCCAGTTGAACCATTAAATATTTCATTCTTCCAGTTTTCACAACTTTGTCAGCCTCTGCATGTTTCTCTTATTTTAGTTAATGTATGGTAAAAAGATTAATGGGCAGACCTCCCTCCTCCACTGCCCTCATAAGCCTAGTTGAACTTTTTTAGAAGCGGATATACACTATATAACTGCGAACATTTAAAAATCGTGTGGATATGTTGGATAAAGCAATGTAGCTGTTGAGTAGGCATGCAATATTGCAGAAATTCTTTGGGTCATTTACATCGAAACCACCCAATTCCTATATATTTACATATCTAACACCTAAGCTTTCCTTTTGACATCTATACCACCCAATTTTTTCGTATCACTTTAAAAATACCATTTTAATTTTTAAGAGGTAATGTGAAAGTCTAGATTTATTTTACTTATGAGCTACAAAAATAATTTCTTAAATATATTTTAGAACAACCAAAATATCTCCGAGTATTTTCTTATATATTATATTTGATTGATATTGGTATTTTAATTACTTGCAAGCAAACCCAAGGAAAGTCGAGAATTTTCCATCTCAGCCAGCATTCTCGACGTTGCACGAGGCGCTTAACAAAATATATTGACCATAGAGATAACCATAAAAACTCAACCCTACGGTGGAAATCAGTCAAAAATATTCTCTGGAGAGTTTAAGGTCTACGCTAAAGTGATATAAAGTGCAATAATTGCTTCAAAGTCTTTTGTGTGTGTGTGTGTACTTAATTTGATATTGAAAAAACAGCTGAGAGAAAGGTTGGTCATTTAGAGTCTGCGTGTTTTTTTTTTTTACTTTTACATGTTCCTTGCAGGTTCTGCTGAAAAACCTACCACCAAATAGTTCCGTCATCAATGAAATTATGGAAAATGTAAAGAGCTTTCTGGTTAGCAAGGCTTTGTTGAAGGGAAACGCCTCAACATTTTCTAGCCCTCTGCGCCATCTACGAAGTGAAAACGTGAGTCGTCTCCGAACATTTTGCTATGAAATGAGAGATAGGACTGGCAACAACTTTTTTCTCGACTTCGTTAAACTTGAATAGCGCTTATACATGTAAATAAATGTTAAAATGGTCTCCTGAATCTTTATAAAGTGATATAAATCGACAATTTAGTCATCAGATTCTTTTAATGTGGGTTGAAATAATTACTCCTCTTTCACCAAACTTGTGCAGGATTGGAAGCTCGTTCCGACAGTGCTGACGCTCGGCGAGCATCTCTTCGTTAGTTTCGCCATTCGCATGCTGCGGAATCAAGCCAACAAGTTCATAGCTGGCATCAAATGGAGAGGAGGAGAAGAGGCCAAAACTGAAGGTGAGATAGCCCCAGATGGGAAAGAGCTAATGACTGGCAGGACATGGGCTGTTGGCAGGTTCTTCCTCTCTGGCATGATTGCTTATGTGGATGGGAGGTTGTGTCGCCACATACCCCATCCATTAGCAAGACGAATTGTGAGCGGATTCATGCTCAGTTTTCTTGATAGAAATGATGGGCAGTGAATTTGTTCAAGTTGAAACTACTCTTCTACGGTGATTACATTACTCTCAATGTACAATAATAGATTTAATTTTTAGCGGTATTATTTAGGGTGTTTTTTTTTTTTTTTTTTTTTGGAATGTTTAAATCAAGAGACATTTACATATGTACCACCCAATTCCTATGTATTTACTTAACTAGTATCTGAACATTGTTTTTTTATATCTTTACCACCCAATCGTTTTTTCACATGGAAAAACCGCTATTATATGTAAGAATTGAAGTTTAAGTGTTAGATATGTAAATGCGTAAGAATTTAGTGGTATTTATGTAAATCTTTCTAAAATTAATCTTTGCGATCCTGCCAATTAAAATTCTTGGCTCTGTCAAATGATGTAATGGTAGACTGGCCGGAAGTTGTCAACTGCATAAATGGTTACAGTAAAATGTTTGCTTTTTCCTTTTTTTTTTTTTTTAGTTTATGTCACTGAAATCTAGGGAAAATTTTTTTAATAAAGAACAAAAAAAGGATAATTACATGCAGACCACCTGAAACTTTGATATTTACATATTAACCACTTAGTGATTTTTCCCATGTCAGCTTTTAACCATTGAGAATTTAATAAAAATGAGAAACATGGATTGGTGTTTTACCTTGAATTTTGATATTTGTGTGAATTTGAGAAATAAATGACAAAGGGTGGTAGATTTATAAATAGTAAGTTTCAAGTGGTCTTTATGTGATTGCCCCCAGTTGCAAAAGGAAAGAATTGCATATATCACTCAATTCTTATGTATTTACATATGCAACACCTAAATTTCAATTTTAACGAATACCACATTACCTTGGCATGATCGTGTATCGCTGATTGCAATTAATCTAAATAAAGTAAAATGTATTGTTAGATTATTCTAAACCTTTCTTATATCAGGTTAAAATCACTCGTACTTTAATAAAGGACCTAAAGGGCTAAAATCATTTGTGGATTGCTGTCTTTCTCACCATAGATCAAGTCCATGGAGAGAAATCAAGAATGGCAATGTAGGGTAAGCCTAATTAAGTTCATCTAGAGAAATCCAACTTGCAGCTTTGTATGATGTTGTGACTGATAATTTATGAAGGTTTGGTTAAACAATACTAAAATTCCCCTACACTAACTATGATATCATGTCCCAACTCTTACATTGCAATCACCACCATTGCAATCACCAGCAGATCTACCACCCAAATGTAACAACTATATTAGCATCTAGTAAAATTGATCTAGCAGACTGGGGGTCTTTTCCCTAATTAGCATATAGAATACTTTTTTTTAATACTTTAATGGACAAGTCAATTGAAATGATCTGATGTGTGTGAATACCTGATATTATATATATATATATATATATATATATATATATATATATATATATATATAGTAACAAGATGGGCTCAAAGAAATCATTCAATATTTGCTAATTTTTTTTTTTTTTTGTAGTAAATAGATTAAATATGAGCTTCATGAAAAATAAAAAAATGCTCTGCTATTAAACTATAAACTTTTCTAAGGGACCTATTTATAGAGGAGATGGCAAAATTATGATATAAGATTTTTAATTTTCTTTGGAAGAGATTTGTACTACGGCCTTTCTAGTATTTTACATATATGAGCTTATCGTCTAGTTATTTTCTGGCTCGGTTTACTAAACTTAGTTGACTTTAGGTCAGCAGGATCAGCTCATTCAATTGAACTTGGTCAGCATGAGTCGATTAGTTGATTTATTCGATAAGCCTCTCGAGCATCCATGGGGTTATTGATGACAATGTGGAACTGAATCATCCCTTGGATTGGTTCTATTGGTAGATAGGCTATCGCATTGGTTTAGCTTTCTTATAGCGGCTAGATAAAATGCTTTCTTTCTCGTTTCCGAGCAAACGGCCTAAGCTTGGAGCGTCCAGTCATCTTTTCTTCTGCCATATGGTCTGGTCGATTTTAGCTTTGTTAGATTGGTTCGTATAGCTTCGCTCGGCCAATCAAGTTGGCCCAATCTTCATTGTACTCTTCTCTTCGGGACTGCTGGATCTCTTTAAAATCAATACTGACATATTTTTTTATCTACAAAAAGTAATTCATTTTTATTTAACATTAATTAGTACTTAATTAATTTCTAATCAAAATAGCTTGTCTTATTGAAGTACAAATTCATCGAAGTTAATGTGATAAACCGAAATTAATTATTATTTTCGTAGGACAATAAAATTATAAGTAGTTAATCTAAATTTAATTTATTAAAAATAAATTTTATTTAAAATAGAAGTAAATAGAATAAATAGTTAGCTATAATAAAAGACTTGGTCTCGTAAATTAGAATATAACATATGAATTTGGTACAATCGTATCACATCATTAACTTTTTTTTAATTATATAATATAATTCTAATTTAAAAATATCAGAATTACTTAATCCCGTAAATATTATCTGTGTTTACTGACCCTTTCCACAAAACCTGCTGCAGGAATTCCTCAGGCGCCCACTGTTTCTTGGAAAAATATTACATCAGGACTTCTAACGTAGAGCTATGTTCGGAATTCACTTATATGCGGACACGTGACTTCAAGAAAACACGCGTGATTTCCTGTGATCTGACCCGATAAAACAGGAGAATATTTTTTCTGTGTTATTCCGTATTATTCAGGTGTTATTTCTGGTGGTATTAATGTGTTATTATGTTATTATAACACCGAAAGCATTCTCATAACACAATAACACATGAATATCACCACAATAACATCTGAATAATGTGGAATAACACTGAAGGAATATTCTCCTGCTTTTTTTTTTTTTCAATCACCTCCACATATCCGCATATGAATGAATTCCGAACGTAGCTCTCTTTTCTAATTATTATTTTTAAAATATTTTTTGGGTCATTTACATGCATGCCACGCAATTCTCAATTCTTATGTATTTACATATAAAAGTAAACATTATTTTATTACATTTATACCATCCAAATCTTTCGTATCTCATCTAAAACATCACTATTTTTACACATACGAACAGCAGTGGATGAGAATTGTATGTGATTGTGACCTCCATCCATTATTGTAGGTAAATATTTCATTTCATAAAAAATATTATTCAATAAACAATTATAATAATTATAATTGAAAAAAAACAATTTTTAAAATTTACAAATAAAACCAGTCTTTTGGCCCAAGGTATTGCACCATTGCACACAGATTAAAGAAAACACTTTATAATAAGCCACCCACATCCATTCGCTAACCACCCAACCAGCTTCTCATTTCCCCTTCCCCATCTACTCATGGCTTTTGTGATCCCCCCAAACCCCTCTTCCTCCTGCTCCCCGACCAAATCTCTCTCTAACGATGACAACAGCTGCCCCGCCGTCACAAGCCATCTCCACCTCCGGCCATCCGCCGCCACTACCGCTCAGCCGTCCCTTGACAAGGAGGTTGTTCTTCGCCGCATTCGCCGCCACAAACATGTAAACCGGCTTCAAGGTATTCTTGGTTCTCTTCGCCGCACGCCGTCGTGCGAGGACGAGAAAGACGGCCGGAATGCCGGCGATGGGTGGCTCGATGACGCCTTCTCATCACCATGACTGGCCGGCTGATGAATAAGAGAGATCAAGTGTCCATATATCTTATTATTATATTATATTACACATATATATATTATTTAGTATGTAGCAACTTCAAATGTATTTTACTATGGATTCGGATTATGAGATTTTATCTTGCTAGTATGAAAATTAGGACATGATTGAGGTATTTATTTTATTATTTTAAAAAATTGTCACGCATTTGCTTGATTTTATTTGTATCTTTTTAAAAAAATTTGGAAGATTTATGTACATGTCACTCAATTTCTGTGCATTTTTATAGCTAATACATAAATTTCAATTTTTAAATATGTTCACTCTATTTTTTTAAATTTTAAAATAGCAATATTNAAATAATGAAATGCTAATTTAAATTAATATAGTATATAAAAAATATATATAAGCATTAGTGATTGGAGCTCGAATAAGAATGATATTTTTAAATACATCACATGATATACATCATTTTTTGATATAAATATATATCAAAATATATACATAAATCAATAATGAAATTCATACAAAAACAACACTAAAATGCAATATATCAACACTAATGTCTTCACCTACTATTCCACCTCTGCGTTATGGCATCTACCCCTGGTGACTTATAATTATTCAAAGGGTTTAAATTTCGTTGTCAGTGACTTGTATAATTAAATTATGATCATCATGAAATTAACTTTATAGAGATATGTATAATATTAAATGCAATAATGTGTTAGACAATGCATTAAATTTATGTTATTTGTATTTTTCTTAAATTAGCAAGTAAATTTTATATGATTTTGAAGCGACTCCAAACTTTAATGGATCCAGATTGTAAAGCTATGATATTAGTATTTCATATGTACTCATGTCGTGCCATATTACGATTTTCTCTAAAATATTATGTTGTAGTGTTAAAAATAGATGCTTAAACACTTATGACTCTTTAAAAGATTATGAAAATTAAAGAATTCTTTCTAGAGAGAAAGAGAGAGAAAGGAGAAAAGGAATAAGAGGAAGAGCACTGGAGAATGACTTGAAGAAAGATAAATAGCAAATTTCTTAAAACCCTTATTTTATTATATTAGTCAATCCAAAATACATGAGAATATATAAACATGTTGCATGAGAAACTTGTAAATAATAGAAAGAGCATATGTGACTTCACACTACCAATTACACCATAAAGGAAATTAATATAAAAGTTTGCTTTCTGAAGAGGAAATTCCTAACCATAGCACTTGAAATAATCCCCTGAAGGCAACCACAAAGGAGTCCTGAGCAAAACCAGAGACGCATCAGTGATCGAAGAGGAGAATAATTAAAAAGAGAGAATCAGGTCTTTTACTCCCTTCAAAGTGTGATCAAGTTTTGAGAGCGTTAGCTTGCTAGTAAGGATTTAATGACAATTGATCGAAAGAGCTTTAGTAAGTATGTCTGCAACTTGATATTCAGTCATAAGATGTTGCAAATGTATATTTTTAGTTGAAGGTGGCCTCTGATAAAATGATGATATAATTCTATAAGTTTGATGCAGGCGTGGAAAACTAGATTATGTGCTAGGGCAATGGTCTAGGTTTCGTCTTTGAAGAGAGCAGTAGAATAAATGAGTGTGTTGGTACACTCTTCAACAATCTTCTTAATCAGATGATTTTTTTTGTTGTAGTTGTCAGAGCCTTGTATTCGGTTTTAGTGGAAGTCTTAGCCATTGTGGGTTGCTTCTCTGCAGACCAGGATATAAGTTTCAAGCTTATGTACATTCAAAAGCCCGAAATAGATCATCATTCTATGGTATCACTGGCCCAGGCACTTAAAATGGTCTTTTTTAAATAGAGACTAAAACTTTTAAATTTTTTATAATGTATGAGATTAGTTTATATATGTGTATACTTAAATAAGTGACAATGAAGGTTATGTCTTGACAGGGAACGATAAGGTATTGGAGCATGCCAATAATTTTCTTATATTGCTCCTAGCCTGACATTGGTGTTGAAATATTAGGTTGTTTATGATGAATGGTGTGAAGATGTGTTTGGCTCGAGACATGTTAGTTTTATTCAAATGTTCAGTTAACTGCTGAGTTTGGTTTAAAAAATATCCTTGAGGAGTTTTGTGAATGCATAACCTAAGAAAGTGAGGCATATAACTTAGTTGTTTTAAGTTAAATTGAATGCACAAAGTGCTTTTAAATAAAAAAATAGTTGTATTAGAGTTGCTTTTGATTAATATTTCATCCACATAAACAAGGAGATAAATGTAATTTTGATTGTAATTATAAATAAGAAGTGACAGATCAACAGTGCTTAAAATAAATTTATGACTATATATAAACATGCAAAATATGGAATACCACTGACGATGGAGCTTGCTTAAGCCCGTAGATGAATTTTTTATAATCATCACACATAATGAGGATAAATATTATTTGTGAAATCAAGCGTTTGAGTCATAAAAACAGTAGCCTTTAGCTTACCATGCAAAAAAAAAAGCATTGAAAGCATAAAGTTGCATAAGTTCCCATTTTTTGAAAGTAGCTAGAGCAATAAGAAGAGTATTGGTGGAAAATTTTGCAATAAAACTAGAAGTTTTATTACAGTCAATACCTTGTTGTTGTTTAAAGCCTTGCGCGACTAACCTGGCTTTGTGACGACCAATGGATCCATCAGCATGATATTTAATTTTGAATCTCTATTTGCATTTTAATATTATTTTATTTTGTAGGCTGGGGAATGAGACACCATTTGCCTTGTTGTTGAAGTGTCATAAATTCTTTTGATGTAGCTTGACACCAGCGAAAATATTGGACAACTTGTTTGTAAGTGTTTGACATTTTAGTAGTATTGATAGCTTGTTGGAGATTTAATTTTTTTTTTAGTTTAAAGTTACCTATTTATTTTCTTGTACCATTTGGTGTTGTTTTGGTGCAGATGAGAGGGTTGTCACTGATGGGGAAATGGGCGATGTTTGGAAGAAGGATTTGTTGGGAGAGACAGTGGAGTCGATAATATGGGATGTGTCGGTAGGAAATGAGTCAACATGAGTGTGTGAGATGGTATCTGGTTGTGGTGAGGTAAGATGGAAGGAGAGTTGAAGCAATGGAAGTGGGCAAAATAATATATGGAGGAATAATAATAGGCTTAGAGGTTATGTTAGGGAAAAACTGAGAGGTTGAAGTTTTATAAGAAAATGTGTCTTCAATAAAAATAACATGCCTATAAATGAGTGATCAATTAGCTTGAATATCAAAACATTTATGACATTTGTGTTGAGAATTGTATCCCAAGGAACTACATTTGGGGGCTTTCGGGAAAAAAATTATGAGATGTATGTTAAGGTAGCCATGAAAAATAAAGACACCCAGAGGTTTTGATACATTGATATTCAAGTGAAGTGTTATAAAGATGAAAAGGCAATTTATTGTGAGTGGTGGAATAGCATATTCAATTTATTGGATAGTTGATAGTTTGGATGACATCCACTGAGAATCTAATTGTGAGATGAGCGATGTTAAACAAAGCTATGGTTGTTTTTATTAAATGTCAATTTTTCATTCGACAAGAACATTTTGTTCAGGGTGTGTGAACAACTATATTGATGCTTAATATCTTGATCTTGTAAATAATTGTTAAGGAGACGAGACATATATTCTCCACCTCCATATGTTCTTAAGAATTTTATATTCTTATTAAAGTAGTTTCTGATTATTTTATGCATGTTTATAAAATTGATTGATGTTTCAGATTTATTCTTTAAAAGAATTTACTAACAGAATCAGGAAAATGAATCAATGAAGGTTATATAATATTTATATCTTTTTATCGAGTTTAGAAAAAAAAGTACTCAATTTATCCAAATGTAACATTTCTAAAATATTATAAGTAGCAGAACACTAAAAAAAGGATAATTTGTTNTATATATATATATAAACATTAGTGATTGGAGCTCGAATAAGAATGACATCTTTAAATACATCGCGTGATATACATCATTTTTTTATATAAATATATATCAAAATATATACATAAATCAATAATGAAATACATACAAAAACAACACTAAAATGCAATATATCAACACTAACATCTTCACCCATAGTGTGTACTGGTGTGAAGCTCAAAGCAAATGTCATTGTAGTTGATAGTGACTTATAATTATTCAAAGGATTTAAATTTCATTGTCGGTGACTGATATAATTGAATTATGATCTTCATAAAATTAGCTTTATAGAGATATGAATAATATATAAAAACAATAATGTGTTAGATAATGCATTAAATTTATGTTATTTATATTTTTCCTAAATTAGCAAGTAAATCTTATATGATTTTGAAGCGACTCCAAACTTTAATGGATCCAGGTTGTAAAGCTATGATATTAGTATTTCATCATATATGCACTCATGTTGTGTCACATTACGATTTTCTCTAAAATATTATGTTGTAGTGTTAAAAATAGATGCTTAAACACTTATGACTCTTTAAAAGATTATGAAAATTAAAGAATTCTTTCTAGAGAGAAAGAGAGAGAAAGGAGAAAAGGAATAAGAGGAAGAGCACCTGAGAAAGACTTGAAGAAAGCTAAATAACAAATTTTTTAAAACCCTTATTTTATTATATTAGTCAATTCAAAATATATGAGGATATATGAACATGTTGCATGAGAAACTTGTAAATAACAGAAAAAGCATATGTGACTTCACACTACCAATTACACCATAAAGGAAATTAATATAAAAGCTTGCTTTCTAAAGAGGGAATTCCTAACCATAGCACTTGAAATAATCCCCTAAAGGCAACCACAGAGGAGTTCTGAGCAGAACCTGAGATGCATCAGTGATCGAAAAGGAGAGGAATTAAAAAGAGAGAATCGGGTCTTATACTCCCTTCAAAGTGTGATCAAGTTTTGAGAGCATTAGCTTGCTGGGAAGGATTTAATGACAATCGATCGGAAGAGCTTTTGTAATTATGTTTGCAACTTGATCTTCAGTCATAAGATGTTGCAAATGTATATTTTTTTAGTTGAAGGTTGTCTCTGATAAAATGATGATATAATTCTATAAGTTTGATGCAGGCGTAGAAAAGTAGATCAAGGTTTCGTCTTTGTAGAGAGTAATAGAATAAATGAGTGTGTTGGTACACTCTTCAACAATCTTCTTAACCAGATGATTTTTTTGCTTGTAGTAGTCAGAGCCTTGTATTCCGTTTTAGTGGAAGACATAGCCACTGTGGGTTGCTTCTTTGTAGACCAGGATATGAGTTTCAAGCTTATGTACATGCAAAAGCCCGAAATAGATCATCACTCTATGGTATCACTAGCCCAGGCACTTAAAATGGCCTTTTTCAAATAGAGATTATAACTTTTAAATTTTTTATAATATATGAGATTAGTTTATACATGTGTATACTTAAATAAGTTACAATGAAGGTTATGTCTTGACAGGGAACGGTAAGATATTGGAGCATGGCTATAATTTTCCTATATTGCTCTTAGTCTGACATCGGTGTTGAAATATTAGGTTGTTTATGATAACTGGTGTGAAGATGTGTTAAGATGTGTTTGGCTCGAGACATGTCAGTTTTATTCAAATGTTCAGTTAACTGCTGAGTTTGGTTTAAAAAATATCCTTGAGGGGTTTTGCGAATGCGTAACCTAAGAAAGCGAGGAATAGAACCTGGCTGTTTTAAGTTAAATTGAATGCACAAAATGCTTTTAAATAAAAAATAGTTGTATTATAGTTGCTTTTGATTAATATTTCATCCACATAAACAAGGAGATAAATGTAAGTTTGATTGTAATTATAAATAAGAAGTGACAAATCAACTGTGCTTAAAATAAATTTATGATTGTATATAAGCATGCAAAATATGGAATACCACTAACGATGGAGCTTGCTTAAGCCCGTAGATGAATTTTTTATAATAATCACACATAATGAGGATAAATATTATTGGTGAAACCAAGCGGTTGAGTCATAAAAATAGTAGCCTTTAGCTTACCATGCAAAAAAAAGCATTGAAAGCATAAAGTTGCATAATTTCCCATTTTTTTAAAGTAGCTAGAGCAATAAGAAGCTTATTGGTGGAAAATTTTGCAATAAAACTAGAAGTTTCATTACAGTCAATACCTTGTTGTTGTTTAAAGCCTCGCGCGGCTAACCTGGCTTTGTGACGACCAATGGATCCATCAACATGATATTTAATTTTGAATCTCCATTTGCATTTTAATATTATTTTATTTTTTAGGATGGGGAACGAGACACCATTTGCCTTGTTGTTGAAGTGTCATAAATTCTTTCGCCGTAGCTTGACACCAGTGAAAATGTTGGACAACTTGTTTGTAAGTGTTAGACATTTTAGTAGTATTGATAGCTTGTTGGAGATTTAATTTTTTTTTTTAGTTTTAAGTTACCTACTTATTTTTTTTTTTTTGGTTACTATTTGGTGTTGTTTTGGTGCAGATGAGAGGGTTGTCACGGAAGGGGAAATGGGCGATGTTTGGGAGAAGGATTTGTTGGGAGAGACAGTGGAGTCGATAATATGAGATGTGTGGGTAGGAAATGAGTCAACATGAGTGTGTGAGATGGTATCTGGTTGTGGTGAGGTAAGATGGAAGGAGAGGGTGTTGAAGTAATGGAAGTGGGCAAAATAATATATGGAGGAATAATAATAGGCTTAGAAGTTATTTTAAGGAAAAACTGAGAGGTTGAAGTTTTATAAGGAAATGTGTCTTCAATAAAAATAACATGCCTAGAAATAAGTGATCAATTAGCTTGAATATCAAAACATTTATGACATTTGTGTTGAGAATTGTATCCCACGGAATTACATTTGGAGGCTTTCGGGAAAAAAAATTATGAGATGTATGTTAAGGTTGCCATTAAAAATAAAGACACCAAGAAGTTTTGATACATTGATATTCAAGTGAAGTGTTATAAAATTGAAAAGGTGATTTATTGTGAGTGGTGGAAGAGCAGATTCAATGTATTGGAAAGTTGATAATTGGGATGACATCCACTAAGAATCTAGTTGTGAGATGAGCGGTGTTAAACAAAGCTATGGTTGTTTTTATTAAATGCCAATTTTTTCGTTCGACAAGAACATTCTGTTCAGGGGTGTGTGAACAATTGTATTGATGCTTAATGTCTTGATCTTGTGAATAATTGTTAAGGAGATGAGACATATATTCTCCACCTCCATATGTTTTTAAGAATTTTATATTCTTATTGAAGTATTTTTTGATTATTTTATGCATGTTAATAAAATTGATTGATGTTTCAGATTTATTCTTTAGAGGAATTCACTAACAGAACCAGGAAAATGAATCAATGAAGGTTATATAATATTTATATCTTTTTATCGAGTTTAGAAAAAAAAAAAACTAAAATTGTCCAAATGTAACATTTCTAAAATACTAGAAGTAGCAGAGCACTCAAAAAAGAATAATTTGTTACTTTTATTTTGATTACAATCAATACATGAATGAATAGAAAGAGGGATTTTAAGATGCATAAAGGAATAAGAGGTCTTTGAGAGAATTTTCCTGTTAGGATGGTCCAATCTTTTGGTGGCATTTGTTTGAACTGATAATACTGGTCGGTGTTGTGATCAAATATAAGTCTTGATCAGCAATTTTAGAGAGTAGAATTTTCTTGGCTTCAAGATATTGAATATAGAACTTGTTAGCACAAAAAGTAACTTAACAATTATTGCTTGAGTTAGGTTGCGAGCAAAGATAAGATTATCAGTAAGATGAGGAGGCTCTAAAGCATTTAAGCTTGCTGCTATGGGTTGGAAGAATACCATTTCCAATATGTGTAAATTTAGTATTTTGTCCATTATTTACAACCACTTATTCTGAGCCGGAGTACGTAGATGGTTAATGTTGATTGTCCAAATGAGGAGTAATATGAGTTGTTGCATCTGTGTCTAGGACCCAGTGCTAAGGCTGGGACTGAATTTGGCTGTTAAAAGTAGTGGATTGAGGTGTGGATGATGCTTTATAGTGAAGGTTGGTCCCATGCCAATCGTTGCTTGTAGAGAAACCTTTTTTACATATTTTAATTATAGTGTGTGGGTTTTGCTGAGTTGTTATTGTTTTGATGTTTGTCGTGCGAGTTGTTCTAGCCGAAAGTTATTGAATTATGAAAACCACCTTTATTTTTATATGTAACTAGCGCAATATGTTGTGTGTTTTTGTTGGATTCATCGGCTAAATTGCACTCCTCACTATGCAATAATAAATAAACATCCTCAAGACTACTTATATGTACTTGGGTTATGCTAGCTATTTTAAATTCTTGATAGCTCGAGGGGAGACCATTTAAGGTGTAAAGAATGATATCCTGATCGATTTTGGAGCTGGCTACTGTAATATGCTCCACCAGGGTTTTAATGATTGTGAGATATTGATTCATAGTGTTGACTCTCATGGTGATGTCATGAAGTTCGTTCTTGAGTTGCATAACTCCAGGTCTATTTGTATCTTGAAAGTTTTTTTAGACTATGTTGTATTTATGTTGTGTGGCTGAGATGAAGAATATATGGGATGATAAAACAAGAGATGGTAGAAAATATTACAGTAGCAAGGATCTGCTCGATAAATTGCTAATGAAATTGGACTTGGTTTTCAATGAATTTACTATTTCATCTTGAATGAATGGATCAATGGCCACATTCTTAATGAGTGTCATAAAAACTGAGGAATTATGTATGCTAATATTCTTTATCTTTTGAAATGATGTAATGAATTGCTGGTTGTCTTGTATTGATGTTAAAGAGGATTATTCCATGATGTTGTAAAACTGGTAGCTCTGATACCATAAAGAAATCTTTCCATAGAGATGGATAAAAAAGAAAAAGAAGAAGAGGAAAAACACTAGAGAAAAAACCTCAAGAAAGCTAAGCAACAAATTCTTTACAACCCTTATTTTATTATGCTAGTCAGTTTCAAATATATGAGAATATATGAACATGTTGCATAAAAATTTTGTAAATAATAGAAAGACCAGAATCAACTTTACACTACCCATTACACCATAAAAGCAACTCATATAAAAGCTTGCTTTCTAAATAGGGAAACCCTAACCAGAGCACTGGAAATAATCCCCTGGTGGTGACCACAGAGGAGTCTAGAACAGAACCAAAGATGCATCAAAGACCATAAAGGAGAGTAATGAAGAAGAGAGATTCAAGTGCATTTTAAAAATTAGTGATTGAACTTCAAAATATATGGTGTCTTGATGCTTTCTTAGGCAATACCTTAATGTTATAGGCAAAATCTAAGATTTATCGTACGTTCTTAGATTCTTTCATAGTCAACTCCTTCTTTGCTTCTTATTTCTATGATATATATTATCTATTTAAGCCTTTAACATCCATTTAATTATATAAAATTTAACAATTTGTAATTCTAGTTGAAAATTGATTAGACTAATAAGTAAGATATCACCAATCAGACTATAATTTGTTCATTGTCCTTTGACATTGCTATCATCTTCTATAACTTCTATCACATTCATAAAACAAGTAATTATACCAAAATTTATAATATAGCGTCTGCAATCATTAAAACAAATTCTTGCAATATAATACATATGGTGGATCATTTTAAATAGGGTATAGTCCATGGTTTTCTCTTTTCCAAATTTTTTCATCTTGCGGGATCAAATTTAGTTATTAAACTCATCCACTCTAATGTATAATTTATAGCATGCAAGCTTGCAAAAGTATCCATCATACCATAATTGATAAATAATCGTTACAGAAGAATTTTAAATATTGGGTTCGATTGCTTATTTTGCCTGAAGAAAAAAATGTTGTAAGATTTTTGATTATTTGATAAAAAAATATTATATCATGAATCCAATTTAATTTGTGTGGATAATAATATTAAGAATTTCATTCAATTATTATGAAATATAATTTAATTCATTTTATAAATAAACAAATGAATAATTAAATAATTGATTAGATCATAAAACTATAATTCAAATAAATGCTTTTACTGAATATAAACATAATCAATTATTTGAAAAGTGTACTTTTTCTGGGTCAATTTGGGCATTGTNTATGAAATATAATTTAATTCATTTTATAAATAAACAAATGAATAATTAAATAATTGATTAGATCATAAAACTTTAATTCAAATAAATGCTTTTACTGAATATAAACATAATCAATTAGTTGAAAAATGTACTTTTTCTGGGTCAATTTGGGTATTGCTCATTCGGGCTCGGACCGCCAACAAAAACGAGGGGGAGCATTTTCAAAACCCTTCATATCCGCCATTTTCCTCTTGCCGGGGCTCTCTAGGGTTTTGGAGCGAATTAAAGTGCGCCATGGCTTTTTCGGACGATCCTCACTCCGCATCGGCGGAAATAGCTGCGGATGACCCTTCGGCGGAGGCGTCGCCAATCCTAAAGGACGATAAAACCCTAGTTTCTGCTCCGGAAGAGGGAAAGGGCATTGGTATTCAGAGCAATGGTGGTTCTGCAAATGTGGACGCCTGCTCTACCGAAGACGAGGAAGGAGACGAGGAGGGTGGCCTAGAGCATGCTACTGAGCTGTTCGAGAAGGGGTCGAAGGCCATTGAAGCTGGAGATTTCACGGAGGCCGTCGATTGCCTTAGCCGCGCCTTAGAAATCAGGTTGGGGTTATGTCCCACGTTTTAGTCCCTTTGGGATTGCTATATTCTTTTCGAAACTGCGAAGCTTTCTGCTGGCATCTGTACTCGCAGAATCAGTTCCTGCGTGGATGAATGCTCTAATTTCTCAGTAGTCATTGACGTTGTGGTTACCATATCTTACTTCGCTTCATATAATATTGATAGAGCACGTATGCGGATGGAATTTCAGTGCAATTTAGGTCTACGTGGGAGCTGATTTAGCAAGATTTAGGAAATGAATTACTGATGTTCTTTTTGTTAAAACAAATATTTAGTGGGTTCATTTTCTCTTACAACGCCTTTTTGTTGTTATTGTGCCAGAATATATTATTTTTAGTTTGTAATTTTGTTAGGACACTCTTATTCTCAATTGTGTAGTTTGCATTTCACATTGTTGATGCTTTTTGAGGCTTAACTTTGAACTTCTTAACAATGTTGTAAGGGACCTGGTTAGGTTTACCTACCTTGCTTGATTAAAAGTATTAGTTGAAACTACCATTAAGGTTCGTGCTTTGCATCTGTAATGAGTGCATCTTTTTGTTATCGAGTATGCATTGATTAGCTAAATGTATTATAATAATAATTATTTGTTATTATTTATTTCATTTCCTAATTTTTCCTTCATTTGTTCTGCCTCTTGAGTTAATTGATTCAGATTATCAAGCTTGACCCACATTAGTTAGTGTTGTAGAGTATGCACTATTTTGACTGGCTAAATTTATTATTCTTTTTAGGGATAATTACATACAGAGTAGCTAGAACATTGATGTTTACAAATCAAGCACCCAAGGGATTTTTTGAACTACCAAATCGATGCATTTACACTTGCCACAATCAAACCATTGCGAATTTGATAAAAATGAAAATATGGGTTGGAGTTTCATCATAATGATGATATTTTAGTGAGAATTTGAAAAATAAATTAGATAGAATGCTTGATTTGTAAATAGCAATTTTCAGGTGCTTTGCTGTGATTGCCCCTTCTTTTTATTGTGAAATGACTCATGACTTATTGGTTAAGGAAGATGATTTTATCTCCAATGCTACCGATTAGAATCACATAAACAATTTATTTCTCACTATTTTCAAAAGAAGTATTTTTCTTTTTATTTTTTTTTCCTTCACTTAGCCTCCACTTCTTCATCGTGTAATGACATTAACTATTCATACAACTTGGGGAAGAGATCTCGAGAGAGTGGATGCTTTGTTTGTTTAAATCGCTTTAGTTTCTTGACCAAGGATTTTTTTGGCATAGTTTTAGGGATTAGGTGCTAAGAGTGAGTGAAATTTGGAAAAAAAATGTGGAAGATTATTGGTGCGACAAGCTAGTTTAAGCGTTTTTACTTCAATGAAAATTAACCTCTTTTTGTCTTTTCCCTTTTTAAATGTTTCTTCTATTTTGGTGTCAACACTTTTTTAATCCAACCTATAATATGAAAGGTGTTAATTGGTTATAATAAATGCATCACTCACTTTCTTTTTCTGGTTTCTTTATTGATGAAATTATTACTTGGAATTTACCTTTAGGCCAAGAATCAGGGGATACTATTTGGTGGATCACATAATAATAATAGAATTAATTTTTAGAAACTACTGTTTACCTTAAAGTTAGAGTTACTTAGGTTGACCTTGTTATTTTGATTTATTAAAGCATAATTAAGTTGATAAAGATTCTAATATATTTCATTTAGTCTAATCTTTGCTGAACATCCGGTTGATATACTGAATTAATTTGATAATTTAGCTAATTATTTTAAAAAAATGTTGATTATGGCTTAATACATCGGATTATATAGATTCATCTTAGCAATCTCTTAGGCGGGACTCTTCTGAAATGCAACATTGAAATTTGTCCATCATGTTGCATAGATGGCTTCATTCCATGGCAGAAGCATGAAGTACATACTATTTTAGGTTAGTGAAAAAATTTTTGAGGAAAAATTGAATGAATACGAGGGAATAGCTACATCAAAGATCTCAAACACCTGATATCGATTTTATGTAGTTCGGTGAAATTCATCTAGGGTCAAAATCACATCAATTAAATGTTTAACTGCATTTCAAAAGATTTGCATGGATAGAGGTTATATTTCATATTATTTAAAAGAAAGATATCACTTTTTGTTAACGATTGAAAAATAGTATAACCATATATTGTGAAGATGGTTGAATGTGGAGAAAAAAGACCTTTATGTTGCTTTTCCTTCTTATCTTTACTTACTATTAGAAAATATTCTTCCTCTCCTTATTTTGGGTCAAGTATAATTGCGAGGTGTTTTACAATTAAGGAATCCGTGGGTTCATATAGTGAAGAATTTAATGATCATTTGCCATTGAAATTTTTTAAACCTCAGTTAGAAGTCTTTGTTGTTGCATCAATTTAGGATTCTACGATAGATTATTTATGATTTTTTAATAGACTCTATTTTAAAATTTGTGGTAGAAACCTTTTAGAACTTTTTTGTTGTTTAAGAGAGCCACTATTTTTAATAATTTAAAAATTTTACTCCTTATGTAGCATTGTTCGTCACTCGGGAACTTGTTGGAGACTTGGTAATCATTTAGTTAATTGGGGAGGATGTCTTGAATTGATGGTTTTGTGTACATTATGACCCTTGTTATAATGATGGAGGTGTTGGTTGAATATTGGTTTTGCCTTGGGGTTTTCTTTAGATGATGTTTCTTGATGCCCTCAAGTTACGAGGAAAATGGTTATGTTAGGCATTGGAATGTGGTAATTTTGTTCGACATGTTTCTCGAATAAGGCATATTATTTTGGGTTACACTTGTTCTATTTGCCACACCACCGTCTTCGAGGTTATGGGCACATGCACCTGCTAAGGCCACATTGATCTTCTTGATAAGATGTGAAAGTGTTCATGCCCGACTTCATTGCATTTGATCAATGAATGATCTTTGTTTGAGGTGCGGGAGAGTGAGACTCATTTGTAATCATTTCATGCTACTTGGCCATTTTTTGATTAAAACTCTACTATGGTGTTGAGTCCCATGGTTCAAAATGACAGATTTGCTTTCAATCAATATGAGTGGGGGATCTTTTGACATACAAAGCTAAAATGCTTAATTATTATATGTTGGAAATTGTTGGAGGCTGTTGGAGATCTTTTGTGCATGTTCACAATGATTACTTGCTTACTATGCGTATGCAACAAAATAATGTGCATCTTATTTCTTTGAGAAACCAATATGAAACCTAAGTATCTCAAATATTCCAAAAATTGCAATAATTTAAAGCATTTCAAAGTTAACTTCACCAAAGAGGTAATTTATGAAGATATGAGTGAGGTGAGACAAGATAAAGGATAGATAAAGGCTTTTTTGGGAGATATGTTGATGTGGGATGCAAGTTTTCCTGTATATGTGGAATTCTCATGATTTTTGCTTTCGCGGTTCTCGAGTTGAGGCTCCCGCGATCACAAGTGACGAAGGGCGCACGACTTTACCGCGATGTGGGATTTTGCTACGATTCTGTTGTCTGTGAGTTCCGCAGTCGCGCAAATATCTATTATTGAGGCCTTTTTTATTTTTTATTTTAATTTTCAGTAAGTTTCTTTTTTTTCTCTTTTCTATTTTGGTTCATTCTTATTTCTCCATTTTCTAATTAGGGTAATTTTTATTAGTAGGCTATATATGTGTGTATTTTGCTATATTGGGACAACTAGCTTGTTTTTGTGTAATTTGGAGATTGTATTCTTTGTTTTCACCTTAAAGAGTGCTGTTTCCTCTTTCTTTTGTAAGTGGCATGTCTGTATCTTGCTTAGGAACAGGTGGTGAAACCTCCTTGCCACCTGCACATCGTCGTTTCAGAGTTTTCCTTGCTGTTTTCAGTGAGGACAGCTGCCAAACGATGCTTATCCCCGTCCAAACGCAGTTGAACTCGTACATTATCATTTCCTTGATATTCCACAACCACATTCCCCTAAATCTCTTTTCTAAATACGTTCTAGGATATGTGCTAGGTGGAAATTTCTCTGGTCGAAGGCATATTTGTCCTTCCATTGATTAGAGGGTTAAGAATAGAGTTATCTTTTCTGTAGGATTGGTAATGAACCATTTTCTTTTTGAGGTAATGGACCGGCAGATGGATGTTAGGCTTCTAAATTTGTATTGCTGTAGATGATAATTAATCTATTTGATGCCTTTTTAGTATCATTCCCAAATGTGGATTGATTCAAATTGTTCAATTTTGATTGTTGTTTCATGATTGATTTATGAATTTTTTTTGGTTCTGATTAAGGATGCCAAACATTTTGAAGTGCTTTGATGGTGATGTTATGAAGCATTGTTGTGTTTTCTTGCTTCCCTTGTACGAATATAACATAATCACAAATATTGTCATAATAATTTTCTGAAAACTAAGGTTAGTCATTACTTTTTTGATTTTATAGATTAGCAATGTGTTATAAGACTTACATTACTATTAACGGAAATGCTTTTTATGGTAGTATGCAAGGACATTGATACTGTTTTTTATGGTTCATGTGATATGTCACTCAAATTTTTTTCTTTGATAGTTCACATGATATAGTATTAGTGTCCTTCTTCAAACTGTTAGTCTCTAAAATTACTCAAGTTTATCCTAGCGCTGATTCTTTGGATTTTCATACATACATACATACATACATACATACATACATACATACATACATACATACATACATACATACATA
>JXCR01147562.1:123383-148765 GCA_002079205.1 Phalaenopsis hybrid cultivar | reverse complement strand
AAAACCACTTGATTGTTGGCCTTGAGATGTGATGTTTATGAATATGAAAATTTGAAGCATGTAGAAAATCTTGTTGGCTTAATATAAGTTGCAAATTCCATTCACTCCTTTTAAATAATCTGTGTTTTGTTTTGTGAGCATTATTAAATTTGGTCAAAATATTATACCTAATATTTATAATTGCTTCACAAGTCTTTGATTGAATCGTGGTTTCTTATATTTCTAATTTTTTTGCGTAATTTATTTGATTTATTCAATCATTAAATTATGGTGTGGATTGATAATATTTTTGGGTTTACATCATAAGAGAATGAGTTTTTTTTTTTTAAAACTTAGTTGCCATTTGAATTGCAAAATTTAAATAAGGTTAGTGTTTTTTTAATTCATTTTTTCTATTATTTCCTCAAACCAAAGATGTTTTGCTTTAAATTGATATAGAATCTCATGATTGCATCATTAGGTCGACCAAACATATATAGCAACTATAGTAAAAAAATTTAGTGGGTGGAATAACAATAGAAATTTTTCAAATTGGAACGGCAATTTAGATGATATTTTTGAATGNTTGTTGGCTTAATATAAGTTGCAAATTCCATTCACTCCTTTTAAATAATCTGTGTTTTGTTTTGTGAGCATTTTTAAATTTGGTCAAAATATTATACCTAATATTTATAATTGCTTCACAAGTTTTTGATTGAATCGTGGTTTCTTATATTTCTAATTTTTTTGCGTAATTTATTTGATTTATTCAATCATTAAATTATGGCGTGGATTGATAATGTTTTTGGGTTTACATCATAAGAGAATTAGATTTTTTTAAAAAAAACTTAGTTGCCATTTGACTTGCGAAATTTAAATAAGGTTAGTGTTTTTTTAATTAATTTTTTCAATTATTTCCTCAAACCAAAGATGTTTTGCTTTAAATTGATATAGAATCTTATGATTGCATCATTAAGTCGACCAAACATATATAACAACTAAAGAAAATAAAATTAGTGGGCGGAATAACAATAGAAATGTTTCAAAGTGGAACGGCAATTTAGATGATATTTTTGAATTTTACAATCTGATTGATTCAGAAAGAGCTGGAGGAAGTGTTTAATCAAAGCTAGTGGGGTATGCTCAATCGGTTAGGTTGTGTATTAGGGTTGCTGCTATATCTAGATAGGCTAGCATGAAGTACAGAAGTACAGAATTTATTATTTAAAGATTTATAAGCAAGTTGGTTGTGTAATTATGATGTTGTTGACTATCATGCAAAGTTTACATGTCTTGGAGCTAGATATTATTTGCTTTCAGACTATCATGTTACTATTAAATGCGCCACTTAAGGTTTCATATGAGAAATTGAAGGAATAACTAAACTACTGTTTACTTAAAAAAAAAAGAAAAAAAGAAAAAAAGAAAAAAAAAGGAGGCTTTATGCATAACTTCAAATATTGAGGAATATTACATTTACACTACTTTTGTGATTGTTGACCCTATACTTTTTGCAAGGAATATTCAACAGCATATCTTCTAAAGGCTATTGAATACACCCGACACAGTAATCATGTATGATTAAATTAGACTTCATTGAAAAATTATTCTTTATTTATAATCTTGTGTGGATGCAATAGATGTAGAAGATAAATTGTATGAATCTTTATTCGATTTTGGTGAATCTGAATTTGTACTTACAATATATCAGATTCATGGATTTGAATCTATACGTAACAAGAGTTAAAATTGGAAGTTTTAGAAGCAAATTAAACATGATATTATTTTTGAACGTTAATTGTTAATAGAGATTGAGCTTATGCTTGATTATGAAATTTGACCAATCATGTTTGTTGTATTTGATTAATTAATTAACCAATTTAAAAATGTAACTCTTAATGAATTTTCGTTGAATATTAATCTTATTACGGATGATAATTCATGTTTTTATTTTTAGTCTATATTTTTTTGTATATGATATGAATTGGAGCCAAAAAGCAACTTGCAATAGATATGTGTGAAATCCCAAAATAGGGCTAATTCGATTAATATCAAAGTAAACAAACATGATACAAGAGATGATCTACAAATTTAGAGGTAGTTCGTCTCTCCATAAACCCTAGACGCCGTTCTGAACACAAAGACAAAAGAAAAATAACAGCAAATCCAATCATAAAACAAACCCTAGCTAATTCACCCCAATAAATACTTCCCAGGATACACTGTTACGCCTTGACACGTAACATACACTTAAACTCCAACCCCTATACCTCTCTTGATTTTCATCCTATTGTACGTGATTAACAATTGCGTGGGCCTTACCTGGGAGCTGAAATAGCCCTGGACTGCTCCTAGGACTTTCACGCCTCTGATGGGTTGATTGGCTTGGCCAGGTCGACTGGTCCGGCTGGGTATGGTTGGTCCAGATCGGTCTTCCCTGGACTGGCTCGCTTGGCTCATCTACAAGAGCGATAGGATTTTTAACACTCCCCTCTCAAAGATGCACCTTAGCATCAAGGTGAAATGATGGACATTGCTTTTAAATCACTTTGTTAGGCTCTCATGTTGTTTCAAAATCTGACAAATCTTTTCAATTAATCAACACCTCCTTTGCTCCTGCCATTCAACACACTCATGCAACCTCCAAAGGTTCCATAATCATCTCCATGTTCTTTGTTAGCATTAGAGGTTGTGAACACGAGGGAGTATGATCTCCAATGAATGCCTTAGCTGTGATACATGAAAGATTGAATACAATGATGATGACGATGGTGGTAACCTCAAATGGTAGACCACGACCCCCGATGCCCTTCACAATCTAATAGGGTCCAAAATATCATGGAGAAAGTTTCTCGCTCCTCCTTGCCAATGTTTTCTACCGATAAGTTCTTGACTTTAAATAAACCCCATCTCCGGGCTCAAATTGTACCTCCCTCATATGTCCATTTTTCATCTTCATGATCAGTCAGACCCTCAATATTTGTTCTTTGAGCTCCGCCAATATCCCGTCTCTCCAAGCACTGGTTTACACTGGATACCGATGTAATACTATGCCCGCAGTATATTAGGTGGGGTGAATTCCACCCATTAAGGGATCTACGCATGCATACTTTTGAAAGGGGTGGTATGTGTCGTTGTATGGTATGAAATATTATATCAATACTCAACTCAAACAATTCACTTAGGCCAATGCTTTTGCATATATGATACATGACAATGCATGTATGTCTCCACACTTCTGTTAATTCCGTCTGACCATCCGTCTGAGGATGATATATCTTGCTTCTCTTTTTAGCTGTCCCTTGTAACTTGAACAGTTCATTCCATAAGTGGTTGAGAAACACAGTGTCTTTATTTGATACGATAGATTTCAGAACACCATGCAAATTAACCTCTTCCCGTATGAATGCCGTAGCTACTGAGTCAACAGTGTAAGAGTGTTGTAATGGAATAAAGTGTGCACACTTGCTCAGACGATTCACCACCGCCAATATCACTATCCATCTATAAAATCCATTGTCAATTCCTCCCAAACCTTCGCAGGTAACGTTGGAGGTTGCAGTAACCCTCCTGGTGCCATAGTCAAATAACTGCGTCATTAATACACATTGCACATTATCATCATGTTCTCCCAAACCTTCGCAGGTAACGTTGGAGGTTGCAGTAACCCTCATGGTGCCATGGTCAAATAACTGCATCATTAATACACATTGCACATTATCATCATGTTCTCTACATCTGGTGTATTTTCACTCAATATCGCTCTGCCGATAGTCAATTGTATGTTTTTTGTACCTTTGAATGCCCCTCAATAGCATTGCCGTGAAACTTCTGCAATAATTGGGGCATGTGCCTCGATGCCTTTGATAACACAACTTCTTTGGTAAATTAGTTGTTGCCCTTACTCCGTTTTCTAGATGACTGTTCGAATTCTGTAGCAACTTTGTTCTTGTCTTCCTTAATCCGCATCTTGCTCGCTCTTCCCCCTTGAGGCTTCCCAATCTAGGATTCATGGGTATTGAGAAGGTTGTCAGTTGGGGTTCTTCCACTTTTCTTGATAGTGCATCTGTGACTTTATACACCAATTCTGGCTGATATCGAATCTCAAAATCATATCCAAGTAATTTGGATAGCCACCTTCGATGTCCTTTAGTCACCATACTATACTCCAATATATACTTCAAGCTCTTTTGATATGTTCTGACTATAAAGTGTCGCCGCAACAGGTAGGGACATCACCTTTGATGACCTAGATAACATCCATCAACTCCTAATTTTACATGAACTTGAGTCTCACCCTAGCCATGTGCACTTGATTGAAATATGCAATAGGCTTTTACCGTTGGTTCTTCATGAGAATGACTCTCAATCCATATTCTGACTCGTCTGTTTTTAGCACAAATGGTCTACTAAAGTTTGGAAGTGCTAATATCAGAATGTTGGTTATGGCTCTTTTCGGATATTCGAAAGCTTGTGTTGTTGCTTCCTCCAATTGAAATTGTCTTTCTTTAGTTGCTCCGTTAGCGGTCATGCTATCGTGTCATATTCTCTCAAGAATTTTATGTAGTACCCAATGAATGTTTTTCAAGTTTCTTTGCAGGGATCGATACAACATAGCCTGGAACTTGGATTGATCTGCTGCTACCCTTACCTTGGTCACCACATGCCCTAGGTACTCCACTTGTGACTGTGCAAAGGAACATTTCTTCTAGTTGACTTACAACTGGTGCTTTCTCAACTTCTTTAAGATTGTTCCTAGGTGTCTCATATGATTTGTCTCTATACGATTCTAGATCAGAATATCATAAAAAAATATCATGACGAAGCGTTGGCAAGGCCAAATGATATCACCATAAACTCGTAGTATTCTTCATGAGTCCTTAACGCTGCCTTGTGCACATTAGCTGACTTCATGTCGATTTGATGGCATCCCGACGTCAGATTGATTTCTGAGAAGATGGCTGCTCCATAGAATTCGTCTAATAGTTCCTCAATCACCAGAATTGGAAAATTGTCCTGTACCGTTTCGTTGTTCAAGGTCATGTAGCTCACACATAATCTCAAAGTCCCATCATTTTTCTTCACAAAAAAAACTGGGCTCATAATGGCCCTTATAATCCCTGTTTTGAGCATCTCGTGAATCTACTTCTCTATCTCATCCTTCTTATTCTGAGAATATCAGTAGGGCCTGACACTGAGAGGCGGAAGTCCTCTCTTCAATGTGATGACATGCTCGTGCTCTCTAGACAAGGGCAATTCACTAGGCTGTTGAAAGATGTTGGAAAACTGTTGCGGAAGCTGTCGAACATCTTCAGGGACTTCTACTGCCTCTGGTGTCCAGATCTCTTGTGTACTCTACAGCTCTACCAAATAGCCCAACCATGCTCCCTAGGGCTGTAAAAAAGGCTCGTTGTTCGTGAATACCTCGTGTTCAGCTCACTAAGAAGCTCGTGTACGGCTCATTCGCTAAGTTAACGAGCCGAACACGAACAAAGATTTGTTCGTTCTTGCACGTTTTGGCTCAAAATACTATTAATTATATATATATTTAATGAGTAGTATTTTTAAGAAACTTAATTGACTACAAGACTATAAAGATTTATAAAAAAATTATAATTATTAATTAAGAAAATAGAATAAAAATTATTAAATATATTCAAATGATGTTTTAATATAAAAAATAATTTTTAAATCTTGGCATAGTTGTTAATATCTTATGGCTACCTGATTAGGGTTGTCAAAACGACTCTTTGTTCGTGAACGGCTCGTGTTCGACTCACTAAGCAAACGAGTCGAACACGAACACACTTTTTAAGCTCGAAATATAAACGAGCTTAACACGAGCTGAGCCTGGGCTCGCTCTTGTTCGGCTCATTTACACCCCTAATGCTCCCCATATTTCCTTGACTATGTTTTTGAGTGAGATTAGGATTTGCATAGGCTAGCTTTTCCTCTCATCACCACCTTTCTCTCCACCCAAATTTTCATTGCCAGGGTTTCCAATCCACATTTTGTCTCCTTAACTGTCTGTAGCCACTTCATCCCCATAATCATATTAGTGCTTCCCAAGTTCAATGGAAGTAAGTTATCCACCACCTATATGCCCTGTAGTGTCAACACTAATTTCCTGCAAATTCCCTAATTTTTATCTACCTTCCTTGTACCCATCATGACCACCAAACTTCTTGTGTCTACCAACTTCAACCTCAACTAGTCCACGACCCAATTGGAGATGAAATTGTGAGTGGCTCCACTATCCACCGACATCACTACCAACTGCTCCCCGATCTGTCCCCTCACCTTCATGGGGTGATTTATGGTAAATATCACCATTAGGTTGAGGGACACCTCCGTTACATCCAAGTGCAAGTGCTCCCCCACCTATTTTTCCTCCTTACTATGCATCTCATCCCCCTCACTAACTAAAAGGACTTGGAGTGTGTGCTCCTTGCATCAGTGGCACGGGGCATATCTCTAATTACATCAAAAATATAATACTTTTGCTCTCTTGTCCCGCACCTCAGCCTAGTTAAGGGGCTTGAAATTGACCCGGGACGGGTCCCCATATTCCTCTTCTTCGGTGAATTCTTCTGAAATGACACAGTCTGGGTCCTCTGTGTCATGGTCATAGATGTATTTTTGTAGAATTCTTCAATGATGTCACTTTTGTTGGTCTTCTTCATCTGTTTCATGTCTTCCATCATCTAAGTTAGCTCCATCGGCTCTCTCAATCCTCATGGTCTTAATGGTCAGAATGCTTTCCGTATGTTGGGGTTTAAATCCTATATGAAGTTCCTCTCCAGTTTTGCCTCATAAACTCCTTTTAGTTGTATCGTTAATAGCTCGAATTTCTCTCTATACTCCATGACAGTCCCCTTTTGAGTCAAGACATAGAATTGCTTATATAGGATTTCATCCCAAATGTCTCCGAAACATTCTAACAAGCAATCCTTAAATTCCTCTCATGAACGAATTTGGTATATTGCCTCCCTCCACTTACACAATGCTAGGGCTTTCCCTTCCAAACATAACCCCGTCGTCGTAAGCTTCTCTTCCCCATTTAGCCAATTCATCATGAAGTATCGCTCCACTCAATGCACCCATCCATGCACATTTTCCTCCTTCGAAGATCGTCATCTTCAACTTCCTAACCATAACATCACCTCTCTAACTTTCTCTCCCTCCGGTGTTTCCCTCATATATCTAAGGTGAAACTCTCTCTATTCCAATTTCTCTCATTCCTTCTTCGTGCTTCTGCAGGCCCCTTGCATATCCCATCTTCCAAAATTTTGGCCCAACCCCTCTCTCTCGGAAATCTCTAACCCATCCCTCGGCAGAGTCATCGAGGGAAGTTCTTTATGGTGAATGTTTTTCTCCTGCTCCTCTCGTTTAGTCTATTTATCTTTTGATTTGGCCAAGGATCCCCCTTGGTTAGGGTTCGCAAATTGAGTCGTCGAGGGGGTCTTGGGTGCACCTCAACAAGCCTCCTTCTCATATCCTCCAAGCTCTCGAATCAATTTCTTACAGAAGGAAACCTATTGCCCATGGACAAAAATCTTGGCGGAGAACCTTTCTTCTATCCCAGATTTGATTTTGTCCTACTTATCTTTCCATTCTCTCTTCCAACGCATCCACTATCTTTGTTGTCCTCTCTCTAAGATCTTACTCTGATACCAATTTGATACCAACCGATGCCAAAACTAATGAGCAACTTGCAATATATATGTGGGAAAACCTAGTATCGGGCCCAATATAGGGCTTATTTGATTAATCAAAGCAAACAAACAAGATGCAACGGATGATCTACAATTTGAGGGGTAGATTATCACTTCACAAACCCTAGATGCCGCTAGGAACAAAGATAAAAGAAAAATTGCTACCCCAAACATAAAACAAACTTGGGAGTTGGAATTGTCCTCAGCCGCTCCTAGGGCTTCTTCCTCTCTTGGCTGGCTTGGCCAAGCCGACTGGTTTATCTGGTTCTGCCCTGTCCAGACTGATTTTACCTGGGCCAGTTTCTATGTGTACTGTCGTAGTAGGCGTATCAGTATATTAATGCATAATGAGAACTTTATGGTGAGAATTTAGTCGTATAATATCTCATGAAATTTATTGATGATGAATGTCTCTAATGAAACGTGGAATTACAACTCTATCAATATGGCCAATTCTAATATTGCATAATTTATTACAATTCATATTTGAATTGTTTAAATTAGATTTATTTTAAAGGATGTTTTCTATCGTCATAAATATATTATATTTATATGATTTATCTATTTTTGTATCTACATCGTATCTTCCTCTAGGATTTCGTTATAGGCCTTCCTTAGCATCCTTACTGTCACTTCATACATGATTAATTATATGCATGAGTTGTCCTGTTTGCATGAAAATATGCGATAAAAAATTGTCGTGTTTAGCGTCGTTGCTGCATTTACTATTTTAGCATGTTTTAGTCACTTTACACACTATTAATCGTATCGTTTGCTTGTGCTGTCCTGTTTGCATGAAATATGCCTTAAAACTTCTGTTAATTATGTAATTCTAGGGCAACTATTAATGTGTGTATGTGTGGTATTTATAGTTACTAGGTTGTGTTTTGTAATTATGCCTACCAATTTTTGGTGAAAATCATCTTGTCGTATAGATGTGAGACTTAATTTTCTATTCACGGTGAATTATTTTCTTTTTTTTTCCTAAATAATATCGTGTCTGTGTTTGTGAGTATAAAGATTTTAGTCAGAGTTGTGGTACAATCAACTTTTCTGGCTGTGGCATGTGGTGATTGGATATTGATTTTTTTTTGTTTTAAAATTTCTCATTGAATTTTTTGATTTAATAAATCATTAAATCATTGTATTATGAAGATTTCGTGTAGTTTTCGATTTAAATTAAAAGAAGATGCGTTTTTGACATAAGTTAGATGAATTGCTGTGGTCATTGATGGTCATATTGTCAAAGAGTCCATATACAGAAAACAACTAGTTGGCCGGATAATGACATTGTCACTCTGATTGCACACAATTCATCGATGAAAATTTGAATTTCAACTTGTCAAAATCATTATGACCTTTGTAGGCGATAATATTGCGAGCCATTTGCAGCGTTGAATTACTCTTGAAAATGAGAATGTTTTATATCAAAGGCTGGGGGTTCCATTATTATTTTGTGGTGATTCTAAATATGACTAGGAATTATTTTGGATTGATAATTATTTTATCGACAAAGTTGAGCTGCATTGGGTTTTTTGCATGAAGGAGAACAAACTAATACCTAGTTTGGACCTAGTTTTTTTCCTTTTTTAGGTCACATTAAAATGTAAATTTTGCTCCAAGTTTTGTTTTGAATGATCCTACTATCGAATATTCAAAGTTTTAACTCCTTTTTTTGCTTGTGCCATTGAGTGCTTTGATGCTACCTTTTTGTCCGCTTGTTCGAGGCTTTGTTGCTAGAGGTCGTTCGATTTGGCTGTCTTTAACTAAGTTGATTTGGTCAATATCATCTAATCTCCTTAATATTAGGCAAGGGTGTGATCTGTGTGTTTGATTTTGATAAGACAGGAACATTTCCTGATAATTTCATATAAGGCTTGAATTGGCCAACTAAAAAAATAAATATAGATCCAATTTCTCTTTTTTTTTCACATTTTGAACTTAGAATCAGCGAGGATTTTAAAGAATTTTGAAGCTTTGATCATTGCTTAGGGGCATTAATTACCCTAATTAGTCGTCACTAGAGTTCTACCGATCCAAACTTCTTCCTCACTTGCTAGGTCATTAGCCTCACTATTATGAAAAGAGAACGACAAAACCGATCATCTTTTATCAGTCATTATTTGATAAGTGCCTGCATATAATTATATTGTCCGAAAATGCAGGATGCCAGTTGACCAACATTGTCTGATGTTTGTTAATGCCGTACTTCTGTTGCTCTCCATCACCCTTCATTGACATTGTTATCTCTCTTCGACATAATCGACCCTTAACACCCTTGAATATCATCTTAGGTGACAATCTGTAATAGTCTAAATTCGATAGTTGTATTCACGCCTTTTTATTTATTTGAGAGGGTAAGTTTTTTTAACTTCAAGCATATGCTTAGTGATTTATTTCAATTGGGTTGGACCACAAAAAGTTAATTTCCCTCTGAAGTTTCTACAAAAAGGTAATTTTTTTTTTTCATTTTAACTAGTCCTTATTTATAACTGTCATTGGCTTGAACTCCAAGTAACCACATTATGTTTATTTTGTTAAATTTCAGCTGCACGCTCTCATCCCGGTTTTTATTAAACTTTGATGGATTGTGATGTAGTTATGGCTTTGTTTTGAACACTGGACAGTCATAAGCATACTTAGGTTTAGTTTGCTCTGAATGCCAACATTTTTCTTTAAGTATACCCTTCTGACTTGATTGTATGATTTTATTAGTTCATTGAAATTCCAATCAACCATGAAATTTATGAGATCCATCTTGACATAGTGGTTGAGAGCTTTGTCTTTCAATCATGTGGTTCTGGGTTCGAGGTCTTGCATAAGCGGTGTGCATGCATTAGAATGCATCTGTGTGAAAAAAAAACTTGACCATGAAATTCTATCATCCATCGGGACAGCACTAGATTATGCCAATTCTTTCAATTTGGAGAGAGTTCAATAAATGATATTTGTTGCTCAATCTTTGATCAAAACTTCTGGTTCTCCACTTCAAGTCAATCCAATGCTGCTAAATGGGATGTAGTCGTATCTTTTCCTTTCTGATTTGCATATTATTATTCATTACATCATCTTTGAATGCTACCACATTATCATTGTCTTTCCTTGGGTATGCTATATCTTGCTTTTGCTATTTTATGAGAATCAAACTTAGTGGTAATTGCGCTCATAGATGAATTTGGATGCTCAAAGTTGATTGCTAATTCAATCTCTTACTGCATTATTAACGTTTTAGGTTATTTATTATTTAAAGTTGTTTGATTTTATATGATCATTTAAAACTGCTTGTGAGGATATTTTTGTCTCAAAAAAATTCTTTTGTATCTGTCCAGGGTTGCAAATTATGGTGACCTTTCCCCTGAATGTGCTAGCTCTTACTACAAATATGGTTGTGCGCTCTTGTACAAAGCTCAAGAGGAAACAGATCCATTGGGCGATGTTCCTAAGAATACTCAAAGAAACTCGACCAAGGATGAATCCGCGGCTAACATGGAAAAAGGTGGAGGTTCAGTGCCATCTTCTGAGTTAAAAGCACAAAATGCTTCTAACAAGTCTGAAATCGGAGGAGGTAATTTTTAGTTTTTTTTTACATTGAAAAAAGCCCGAGCTTTTTGGTATATGATTTATCATGTCTGTAAATGTATTAGCGCATTTTTATTGTGCAAGCTATCCATTCCTATAAAATAATTTTTTTGCCATTGTCTGTACTTATTCTACATTTCGCTGTCCTACATATGTAAAAGCCCTTGGAAAGGAAAAAAATTAATCCTCTCTAATATGTGGCAGTTTTTAACATTGCAATTTTTTTTCCTTATATTATTATTTTGATATCCACCTGGTTATTTTTCTTTGTTTTTTGTCAACTATGCACTTTTTAATTTTTAATATGCTAAAACAAATTACAAGTTGCAGAATGTTTTGATCTCACGAAGATAGCAGTCAGAGGACATAAATGTTCAAGGGTAAGGTTGTGGATCTGAATAATTATAGAAATTTAACAGTAGGTTGTAAATGCGGTGAATTAAAAAATTTAAATATTAACTAAAGGCCTCATGGAAAGCATTGTTAATTGCACTAAGGCGAATTTCAAAGCAAGTAGGAGAATTAAACTATTATGTAGGCTTGGTGGTGGTGGAGTAAAGATGTACATAAAAATTAAAGAGAAGAATTATGCTTTCAAGGCATGCTATAAAATGCATGGTGAGAGATTTGAAAATTTATTAGTTCATAAAGACGGTAAAGGTAAGATGTTACCTGATCTGATTTCTATTGTATGTTTGTCACTATGGCAAGATAAAAAGAAGATTTATTAAATGCTATAAGATTTTAAAATTCAACATATTAGGTGTATTAAGAAATGAATATTATTAAGGTTTTTTTGAAGATGAAGTTATAGAAGATAGATGGAAATGCTCATAGAAGTATGTAGATGTATTGTAGTTGTACAAAGAGATGAATGCACACTTTCCTTTATAATGTGAATTGTTAAGTATATTATTGATTGATTGATACCACACGAGAAAGCTTAAATCACAAAAGAAACACAAATATTATTATTTGAAATTGAGATTAGTTACAACGACTCTTCAAAACATGAAATAAACGACAAACAAACATAAAAACACAAACCAACTCCTCGAAAGTGTATCCCAAAACCCCTCAGTTCAGATTGCAGGTTGCAACTCGCTTGCTTGAAGTCGAAATAGCTAGTAATTGCTGATCAGCCATATAGTGGTGAATTCGTTCCCGGTCCTTGTACACACCGCCCGTCACACTATGGGAGTTGGCCATGCCCGAAGTCGTTACCTTAACCACAAGGAGGGGGATGTCGGCCCAGTAGATCCGGAGGCTTGAGAAAACAAGGGTGAATGCGGGAGAGGGGATGACTGTGGTTGGAAGGTGAACTGGAGGAGGGAGGCAGCAGGTTAAAGTGGTGTCGGCGATAAAAAGTTGGGGTGTGGTGAGTTGGCCGCAGGAAACTGTCGGTCGCCGAAATCGAAATCCTGTTCCCGCTTCGGAAGGACGTTTTAATTTACATATAGATTTAAGTTTAGAAAAATATGAAATCAAACGGACCCCATAATTTTCACAGTTTAAATGAAAGAGCGCTCTACCTCAAACCCTGTATTTATCCCGTGAGATAAACACAAGACTTGAGGATGAGATTCGATCAAATAAACTAAGAAATATATGGCGTTCGTTTGGTCTGCGAAACCGTTTTATTTGCCGATAAATTTCCGTATTTAATATGAAAATTAAATAGGGTTTATTTTAAGCTGGGTTCAGAAAAACGTCCTATAAGGGCACACCCCTCTAGTTTATTACATCTTAAATGACCGAAGTCACTTAAGAATACTCTCGATAAAAAATTAGGAAAAATTATCTTAAAAAACTTCAAAAGGATGAGACTTTTCAACGAAATCGGACAAAGATGTGTGAAAGGAAAATGACTCAAATTTAGAACATTTATTACAGAATCCAAAAGAAGAAGAATTATGGGATTCCACAGATCCAGAGGAGATCCTCGGCGACCTCCCAGTCTACCTTATGGTTTGGCTTCAGTTTCGAGGAGAAATATTCAAGTATTTTATCCTATCAATTTTATCTATTTAGGGCTTACATTCGTGTGGAATGATCACACAAATAGCCTGGAAGATGTGAGGATTTAGGTCGTAACAAACGACAACCTCAGAATCCTAAAACGAATTAGGACTTAGATCATACAATAGAGTTATACAAATGCCTAAAGAAAAATGTTGAAGATTTACGTTGCGCTAGGCGAACAACCTTGAAATTCTATGAATTGTTGTTTTAATTTCTAGGAAAAGAATGATTTAGCTGGGGAAGACATGTTCTGCTGTTGAAGATGGTCGTGCTGCCCACCGCGCTAATTTCAAACTCCTTGTCGTGACGAGTTTAAGTTTTTTAGGGTGTCAGGTTATAATGTCAAATCCAGCGGTCCTATGGTTGTAGTTCTTCATATATCTTATAGATAATATGTTGAAGTTGTGCAGTGTATAGTATAACAGTAGGGTATGTAGCACATAACAATCAGTAAAGTATGCAGTAAAGAAATCAGTACAACATGCGGTGTAAAAGAAAAGTAAAAAGAATATAACATGTAGGTTATTTACAAGAAAGTAACATGCTGTAAACATAAAACAAACCTGTATATCTGGGAGGTTCGCTGTTCCTTAGGTGTAATTGATGCAACAGGTACAAGCAATAAAACTTGAGGAAACTGACTGGAATGCTTTATATAAACGAAAACAAAGAAACATCGTTCAGAAATCTTGAGAAAGATCGTCAAAGGACTCACGACAAGAGAAATGCGAGAAATCAATGAATTGACAAATCGATTAAAATAGTTGAAAATACGGGAAAATCCCGAAAAGAGACCACGAGTGCTTTGTCCAAAAATTCCAAGAAAAACATGAAAAAGTCTGAAAAGAGGGGGATCGCAAGCGCTTGGATCGGGGCTAGGCTCAACTATATATTAGTACTCAAGGGTCGTCGAAGGCAACTTGGTCACCCAGATGTTCAAAGCCCGCCACTCAACTAGAAGGGTGCCCTATCGAACCTAACTCAGGAGGGTACTCCTTAGCCTAAACAGATGATCAACAGGTGGACAACCGATGTTTAAAAATATATTTAAAATTTATATTTTTAGCATGCACATAGGTTTCAAACATGCAAAAAGTGGGCTGTATCAATTTTGTTTGTAACGAAAAATGTATTTTTGTTTAGAAAAAAGCGTATTTGTTCTTATCAAATTTGTTTTTGTTAATTTTGAAAAGTGTAGTTGTTCACGAGTCGATCACGTTGTCGTACATAAGACTACCAACAACTTAAGAAGGTTTGGGTCAACTTTCGCTAGTCTTGTGTCGGTGAATGATACTGTCATTCTACAGCTCACCGGGTTCCTGAATCAGATTCTGATGGGTTCTTGAATCAGATCCCGATGTCGTAGGATGACATATCATTATGCTTTTTTTCCGGTGTGCCTTTGTCCTCACCGCACTAAGCCCCAAAACAAAACCGACCTACTTGCGACCTTGCTTGACGGTTTCACGTATAGTAAAAGGCTATACGTAGACACTTATGTATCAGACATAAACATAAAAAACCGAACTAAGAAGCAAGGAAAAAAAACAAAAATGGGGTAAGAGAGAGGAGGGACTAATTCACCTAAAACATCGAAAAGAACGAATGATGAATCAGCTCTCAAAACTCGTGACGAAAAGACCTGAAAAGGAAGACCCGAAGATCCTTAAATCAATCTGAAAGACTATCACTTTCTCACATTTTATAAATGGCTTAACCCGAGTCAAAATTATCTCCTAACGCCGGTATCCAAACCCCAAAGATATCTTTTATGAAATCAAGTCGCCTCAACCAAGTATTCTCCCAAAATAAATGCTATCGCTTTCTATCACATAGCTCTCAAAACTTGTGAAGAAAAGACTTGCAAAGGAAGATCCGAAGATCCTTGAATCAATCCGAAATGCTATCACTTTCTTACATTTTATAAATGGCTTAACCCGAGTCAAAATAACCTCCTAACACCGGTATTCAAACCCCAAAGATATCTTTTATGAAATCAAGTCGTCTCAATCAAGTATTCTCCTGAAATAAAATTCGGAAATCTCCCAAACTTCACAAATCAAGCAAAAGAAAAGTGACCCCGGGGAAACCACCACTAGTGTTTCCAAACCCATACAAAAATCAGGATCTTCCAACTTCCAAATTAATTAATAGCCTCATATATCAAATAAACATAAAATCTTCCCATAGAACCAGAGAAATGCTCACGACCAGGGTCAATGGAGGGGAGTATAGCCACCAAAGATTCGGTTAAGGCAGCCCAAAGAACAATAAAGGCTCACGACCAAGGCAACCCAAGACACAAGAAGCTCACGATCAAGGTAATTCAAACTAGCTATATAAGGATTTTTGATATACATAAGAGAGTGCAAAATATAACCATAATTTCAATCCACCTACAATCATCCAAGTAGTTCAAGCCCAACAAACAGTACTAAATCACACCAAACAACCTCCAATAGGTCTCACGGGTGAGGCCAAAAATGCATAACCAAGCTCCAACTAGCTCACGGGTAGGAGCCAGAACAAATCAAACCAAACCTCATATAAGAAACTCATGGCCACAGACGACAAGGAGGAATCCAACACAACACGAACCCACGAGTGAGGGACAAAGAAGAAGAAGACCTCCATCTGCTAATCTCACGGGTAGAGGGCAAAGCCGAAAAACCACAGGGACAGTGCCCACCGAGCAAGGCTCACGACCAAAGCAGCGAAAGGAAAACCACCATAGGTATTGCCAAAGTATTGCATTGTCTTTGATATGCATAAGAGAGTGAATGTACAAGCTTTCATAAATCATCCCAAACCGGCTCTAATTTCCTCAAGCAAGACTCAAGAAATATGCTCAATTCATTTTGAATCACCTCACTCTATTGGTGGATAGTGCAAATATTTTCTTTGAATGACAAACTTGATTTATCAACAATAATCAAGCCACTCAGACTCAACAGGAAGAGCCATACCGTCCCAGGCAACCCCTCAGTAGGTTCACAAGTAGGAATAGCAAAAGTACAGGACAACCACCCAACAAGCCTCTTGAATAAGGACAACACAAAATACAAGCCAGGCCCTCGGGCAAGGGCTTAAAAATGAGTCAAACCGAGCTTTTCAACTAAGGCCAAAGACCACAGCTAGCAAATGACCAAAACCGAGCCCAGCAGGGGCTAAAGCCAAACCAACATAGAGTAGGTTATACCAAATCTTAAGACTCTTAAGGTTTGCATGTAGTACTTGCTTCAAACAGGGGCAGGTAGCAGAAAACAAATAAACGCAGGTGAGCCCCCATAGAGATCGAGCCAAAACTTTATAGGCCAACAAACACAGCTTATGGCAATAAATCCAAACCCGATCACTTTTAAGCAAACCGAAAACCAGCAAGGGTCAAAATGAAACCCTCAAAGCTAGTAAAAGAGCTTCAACACCTCAACGAAAGTCAAGACCCAAGCCTCAATAAAAATCAACATCCCATGCTCCTGAAATCAAAACCGAGCACCACAAAAAACCCAAAACCGAGCCATTCAAGGCCAAAGAACAGCCCACATGCCTTTAAAACATCAGTATATGGATCAAAATAGGTTTTAAACCATAACAGTGNGTTCTGCTCGGCTCGGCTATGCTCAGTTCATTTGCAGGCCACCCTACCCCCAACTTCTCCACCCAATGTCCATCATCGCCTTAATGCCTCTTTCATCCTATCATCATCAACCCCACTTTTTCCACCATAAAATATATCAACTCATGTAAAATCAAATAAAAGCAAACTATAGAACCTTTCCTAAATCAAAGTGAACTCTTCACATGTGTGAAAGACCAAATAAACCTTCTAATGTCTCATGCTAGATAAGAATAAATGAAAAGCTTCATGATACATATCCTAACATGCTTGCAAGAGGAGCTAACACTGTCTCAAAGCATTGTTTCAACCCTACCCTCCTAATTGCTTCCAATAGAAATATGCTACAAGAAATAGAAACATGCCATAGCTTCACCACTTTAAGCAAATAATCAAGTCTAACTCTTAGAACACGCTCACATTTCCATTTCTAGATGTTTGAGTACCAAGTATTTCAAAAAAACATAAGTGTAATATCACGTAAGCATGCTGTATCGTCCACTGCACTAAGTTAAGGGGCTCGACAGAGAGAAAACTAAAGAAAGACAAGACATAGAGGGGGGAGAAAGTACCTCCCTGAAGTAAAGAAAAGCCACAGAGAAATTTTCAAAGCACTCCACTTCAATCCTTCCTCCAACAGTAAGAGGAAACCAACCCAAGTACAACATGCTAAAGAAGTAAGTGAGAGAAGAAAATGACAGAGTTTCCCCCCCTCAGAGATTTTTGGCTCTTGAAACGCACCAACGAAAGTTTCATATAGACCAGAGAACAGGAGAAGGAATGATTAGGAGATCGTATACGATTTGAAGGATCGAGAGGAGCAGACGCCTCCATACGGGCGTGCGAGAGGCAGAGGATGAGATCCTCGCAGAGGATGAGATACAATAAGGGATGGGTCGCGGGATCGTCCAGCGTGCGCGAGGTGAGCGCGAAAACGAGACTCCAACGACACGAAGGAGCGGTCCAGGAGGAACCGAGCTAGCCGAAGCTAGGGCAGAGGTCCACGGGGTCGAGACTTAGCAGAGGGAAGGGGGAGATAACGAAATTAGGTTAGGATTTAATATAAGATATTAATTATAATAATAATAAAATATTTATTATTATTATAATTAACACTTAAATGTGTATTTTTCCTCAATGTGTTGTCGCGGTGAGACGAACGTCCCCTTTAGGCAAAATTGACGTTCCAGACGCTTCAACACAGTCTGTTTTGTCATCCGGAGTCGCTTTGACAACCTCGTCGACGATTGGGACAAAAAAGCGTCTCGTTCCGAATCACGTCAAAAATTCGGCTCGAGCTCGATTAAGCAGGACGACGAAGAGCGCAGCGACACCAAATTAACGAGTACATTCAATCCTAAGGCTGACAGTCCTATAGGAATACTCCATGAGTTCTTTCAGAGTAGCCTTACCTGCTAAGCAATAGCAGTTAAAACTACGATATGGAACGTCAAGTCGAGTAAAGAAAAGTTCAGAATTGCTAACGGGGAGAGCTCCTTCACTAGTTTTCTAGTAGCCGACAGAAAGGTCCTACGACTAGATCCTAGGCTATTAAGTAGGGGAAAATTGCACCTCGATCGAAAGCGAGGTCAACAGGTGACGGGAAGGTTTGTGGGGCTGGGCGGCGGGAGGTTGGTAGGAAGGTGGGGTAGCAAGCTGGGAAGGTTCATCAGCAATTTCGGAGGGTGGATAGCGAGCGAGGAAGTGTTGACAGCGGTGAGAATGGCCTAGACAACAAGGTAGACTGTTGGAAGCGAGCCGACTGAGTGTTAGGAGGAATTCTAGGAAGGTAGACATGAAGATTGGGTTGTTCAGGAAGGGCGGCTGAGTGTTGGGTGGAGTATGGGGAGTTGCGGCTTTGTTGGGAGAAGGTTGGCAGCAGGTTAGAGGGAGGAAGGAGCTGGGCCGCAGCTGGTTGGTTGCAGGGAGGAGGCTGGACAACGGCTTACAAGGGTGCAGGGGGGAGTGTGGGAGCTGTTGGGGATGCTAGAGTCAGGAAGCAGCAGCGGGAAGAAGAAGATCGGACCAGAGAATGTCAGGAAGGGGTATTGCGGCTGTTGGGAGGAGTTGGAGGGACTGCTGGATGTACATGAGACGGCGAATATCAACAGGTAGGGTGCTGGGAGTGGCTGGAGGCAGGATAACAACTGACAATTGCTAGAGAAGAGGTGCGGTAGCCTGCTATAAACTTGGAAGGTGGTGGACAACAAAAGGAGGGGTGGAAGGATAGATAAATGTCTCGGCGAGGTCAAGCTACAACTGGAGCACCATCCAGACCTGTAGAGACGATCACCGCCTCAGAAGAGGGACATCCAGAGTATTACATCGACGTCAGATACAACACTCGAAGGGGAGAATATCAACGCTAAAACCTAAAATTCAAATATTACAAATAAGACTCCTAACTCTAAACAAATCATTCTATATATTTATAAAAAGACTAGACTTATTATACATAATGAAAATAAGGAAGCAGAATAAAATATAAACATGTTTTCAGATTTTAGGAAAGGATTTAAACTAGAAAAAGATTTAAAATAAGAAGAAAGAATAAAATTTAATCATGATTTCAGATTTTAGGAAGGATTTAAAATATGAAAGTGCTTAGGAAAGAAAGTTTGAGTGGGAGAGAAAGGAAAGGTGAGGAAGGAAGGTGGTAAAGGAAAGGGGAAAGGAAGGAAAAAAGGAAGGACTGAAAGGAAGAATGGGATTGAGGGGGCGGCGGCCCCCCTCCCTTGAAAACCGGCTGGTCCTCCCCCGAGCCCCAAGTCATTGATTCAAAGGAGAAAAAAATGAAGGTGTTGTGGGGTTGGTTTTGGCTAGCAATGAATATAAAGTTTTATGCATAGATGATGTACTCATTAGTTATCTATAGTTCAGAGATTTATGGAGAATGTTAAGGTAATAAGCTTAACAAGTTTTTAAAGGGGCTATTAGGTTGCAAGTAAACTGTGTGTGAAATGTTTCAATTGTAAATGTTGTATTTTTCCTAGGATTTACTTGAAGTTAAAACAAGATAAACTTTTGATGTATTTGAAATTCCTCATTTACATTTTTTTTACTTGTCAATTAAATTCCATCAAATAGCATGCATTTCATTACCCTTGTCATATGCATTATTTCCCTGCTTCCCAAAGAGGAAAAACCTCCTCTATCATTGGCAAATCTTCTGCATGCCTAGCTTTTCCTTTTCTACGCTTATGCAGTGTTCTACACATCCAAAAAATTCATACTTTCCTCCACAAAGCTTTAGAACATGCTCTTGCATTGTTTCTTGGCATAATTAAGGGTATTAGCTTTTGTGCATCAAGCCATGTTTATGATGAGATGAGCATGAATGGTGTCGGGGAAGGACAACAAGAGCTCTTGGAACTGACATTGATGAAGAAGTTGCCTTTGAAGGTTATGTCTACAATGTCCTCGTTGGATGGTGGTTGCATTGATAAAGTAGGCATGTTCTACAAAGACAAATAGAGATTTTTCTCCTTAAAGCAGCTTTGTTTTTCTTTTTCTTGATGAATATTGTAGATGAGTGTTTTTGTTTTTTGGAGAAATGTGGGCCATAATAAATAAATTATTTAGTTTTATAGTTTTTTTTTGTTTTTTGTTTTTTTAATGGTGGTTGAAGAGGTATGTAAAGAAAATTGGGCATGCCAGTTATGCTGTTGTGGAGGTGGAATGGAATGATGCGGGCGTCTCCTGCTCGGGAGCTGGACACTGGCTTCCTGCACGAAAGCATGTGGAGCTCCTGCTCGTCCGGACTAGTTCGGTCCAAGCTTTCTTGTATTGTGGAGTGTCGACCGCCTCTCAGGCCCACTCCTCTTTATTTTATTTTTATATATTTGTGTTTCTGCTATTCTGGGGTTAGATTTTCATGTATTTTATTAGGATAGCTGTCAACGTCTTCAAGTCTTCCCTTTTAGGGCTGTATTCAAGGGCGAACGTGCTCTGATTGTAACTTATTCCGAGATGGTGATTATCCTCAACTTCCTCCCGTTGCCACCATCCTTCTTCCCTACTACTGCCGTTAGATAGCTCATCTGAACTTTTTTTCTGCATTTTGCCTCCGCTGCCAGTAGTGGTGTTGGTGGATAGCGGGGCCACTCACAACTTCATCTAAAATTGAGTTTTGGACCAATTGAGGTTGAAGTTGGTAAATACAGGAAGTTTTGGGGCCATGATGAGGACATGGAAGGTGGAGAAATGTTAGAGAATTTGTTGGGAATTAGTGTTGACACTACATGACATACAGGTGGTGGAGAATTTCATTCCATTGGACTTGAGAAGTATTGATGTGATTATGGGCATGAAGTGGCTATTGACGATCAGAGCAAGGGTGGATTGTAAATACCTGATTATGAAGATTAGGGTGGAGGAGAGAGGTGGTGCTGAGAGGAGATATTTGCCTATGCATAACCATGGTCTCACTTAAAAACTATGTTCAAGACGATATAAGAACCAGGATTAGGCTATTTGGTGGAGTTGCAGTGTCTAGAGGAGATTTAGAATTCATACTTAGTAGAGCTCTTCGAGTGTGTTCAACTTTTTCCACAGCAGTTTTCTGACATCTTTCAACAATCTGTTGGATTATCTCCTCCGAGGGAGTAGAGATATGCCATTAAAGGAAAGGGTTCTTCTATCAGTGTCAGGCCATATTGTTATCTCCAGATTCATAAAGATGAGATATAGAGGTTGATCAGGGAGATGCTCGAGCCTGGGAGTATCATGCTCAATGTGAGCCTGATACTACTGGATTATCGCCTCTGAGGGAGCACGAATATGCCATTAAATTAAAGGAAAGGGTTTTTCTATCAGTGTCGAACCATATCGTTATCTCCATATTTATAAAGTTGAGATTGAGAGGTTGATCAGGGAGATGCTCGAGGTCGAGAGTATCAGGCTCAATGTGAGCCTCTTTCTCAGTCCAATCTTATTGGTGAAGAAGGATGGTGGCTGTAGGTTTTTAGTGGATTATATGGCTCTGAACGAGAAAATTGTATTGTTCAAGTTTTTTATTATGTTGATTGATAAGTTGTTAGATGAGCATTTTGGAACATTCATCTTCTAACGATTGATATGAAATCAGGATATCATCATACCATGTTGAAGCTAATTGATGTGCACAAGATAACTTTCAGGACTCATGAAGGACATTGAGTTTTGGTGATGCCATTTGGCCTTACCAATGCTCTAGTCACATTTCAGCCAATCATGAACAAGATTTTTTAGCCTTCAAAAGTTCGTCCTAGTATTTTTTTGATGATATCCTGATCCACAGTTGTATGGAGGCAGAGCATATGAGACACCTAATGGCAGTACTTAAGACTTTGAGAGAGCAACGATTGTATGCCAACCTAAAGAAATAATCCTTTGCACAATCATATATGGAGCACCTAAGGCATGTAGTGTCCAGAGAATTCTAAGATAGAGGCTATGTTGAACTGGATTTTTCTTAAGAGCTTGAAGTAGTTGAGAGAGTTCTTAGTTATCACTGGGTACTACCAAAAATTCATGATGAGGTATGACACTATTGCATGGGCGTTGATGAGCAGCTGAGGAAAGACGATTTCAAATGGGACGAAACAGTGTCACAAGCCTTCGAACAACTGAAAAAGGGTCATGACCAACGTGTTAATATCATCACTTCTAGAATTTAGTAGGCTATTTGTGTTGGAGACGGACGTTTTGGGAATTTGGATTGGGGGAAGTGCCCATGCAAAATCGGTTGCCTATTGTCTATTTTAGTTCGGTGCTCACTGCCAAGGCGAGAGTCAAGTCTGTATATGAGCGGGAGTTGATCGCTATTATCTTGGCAATTCAGAAGTAGCGTCTCTATATGTTAGGGCGACACTTTATTGTCAGGACATATCATAGGAGCTTGAAGTATTTGTTGGAGCAGATGATGGTGACTGAAGATCATTAGGGGTGGCTATTCAACTTGGATATGATTTTGAGATCCATTATAGCCCAAGGCTGGAGGACAATGCCGCAAATGCACTATGGAGGAAGATGCTAGAGCCCCAACTAACAGCTTTATGAGTACCCATGGTTTTAGGAACGGGAAGCATCGAGGCCGGAGAGTGAAAATGATGGATGGCCAAGGAAGATTAGGGCAGAGTTGCTATATGATCCGAACATTCACCCATGATATGCATTGAGGGGACAACTACTCTATCAGGAACAATTCGTGCTACTGAGGGCATCATGGTATATCCCCAAATTGTTGCAAGAGTTTCACGTGACTCTTGGGCGTTCAGGGGTACAAAAGACATGCAATCGACTGTTAGTAGAGCTATATTTGGTAGGGTTGCGTAGCAATGTAGAGGACATGGTACCGGGAAGGTTACTACAACCCCAAGCTTTTTTTTTCTGAGAAGGTTTGGGAGGAGGCGACAATGGATTTTATAGAGGGGTTGCTACAACCAGAGAGATTTATCGTGATATTGGTGGTAGTAGATCACTTGAGTAAGTATGCACACTACATTCAATTGCGACACTCTTACACTGTTGCTCAGTTGTTACTGTGTTCATACCAAAAGTGGTTTGTTTGCATGGTGTTATGAAATCTATTGTATCAGAAAGCGATAAACAGTTACCCAACCATTTATGGAAGGAACTGTTCAGATTACAAGGATAATCCTAAAGAGTATCATCCTTAGACAGATGACCAGATGGAGGCGGTCAACAAGAGCGTGGAGACTTACCCGCATGGTTTTGTCTCAAATACACTGAAGCTTTGGGCTAGGTGGATTGCTTGGATTGACTCTTGGCGCAACATTTGATACCATGTTGCAACACAAACCGTTCCTTTAAAGTTTTTGTATGAGCGAGATTCACTTCACTTAATGCACTGTGGGCATAACATTATACCAGTATCCAGTTTAAAATAATACTTGAAGGAGAGGGGCATGATATTGATAGAGCTCAAGGGACATCTAGGAAGGGCCCAACAAATGATGAAGAGGAAGGCTGATGGACAATGAAGGGAGTTACAATTTGATCCTAAGGACATGTTTTATTTGATGCCGATATCTTATCAACAAAATACACTAACCAGAATGAAAGAGAAGCTTTCCCCAAGATATATTGGACCCTATGATATTGTGGCATGCATTGGGGCAGTGTCATATCGTCTGAGGTTACCACCATTATCATCATTGCATATAGTATTCCATTTATCACAATTGAGCCGTGTTATCTGAGACCACAGACCCTTATCTTCACTACCTCTGAAGCTGGCTGAGGACTAGTGGGTGGTTTTGGAACCTTTGCAGATAAAATGGGTGTGCTGAGGAGTGACTGGGGCAAATGAGAAGCTGATTATGTGGAAAGATTTGCTAGATTATGAAGCGACTTGGGAGTCTTATGAAGTGATATAGAAGAAGTTTTCATCGTTCCACATTGAGAATAATGCGCTTATTTGGGAGGGTATTGTTACACAAGTCCCTTCTGAATAGGTCCGACCCAACTAGACTAGCTGCTCAAGCCAGAGGGAGTGGAAACTCCTATTTTCATCTGGGAAGATTCCAACCTTCAGGTGGGGCCCATTAGTCCCTTAATGATGTATGTGAGGAGAGGAGTTAAGGAGGGGTTTTGAGTGAAAAGTTTGAATGTGTTTTAGAGGTGTTTTATTAATGCTAATCATCTAGGATATGCTTTCATGTTTTTATTCTTGTAGTTTTCTTTTTGTCTTCTTGTTCCTAGCGGCGTCTATGGCTTATGGAGAGTCGATCTAACTTTCGAATTGTTGATCACCAATTGTAACTTGCTTGTTTGCTTTAAGATTAATCAAATTCCCTCTTATTTTGATTTTTCACATATTTCTTACAATAAGATCGCTGATTTAACTTTTGATTCATATCACAACACTATGAATAGGTTCAATTGGTGTCTCAGTTTGTTTGAACCCACTGTTATTATCATTTTTTCATGAAGTGCGACACTTGCTTTTGTTGAGAAGCAAACACCCCTGCTTTGGAGTATATAACTTTGATACCCAAAGTACTTAACCTTTAAGGTTCTTTAGGCTTTGTTTGAAACAACGGGGAAGTTCCGTTCGGTTGGAATGAACCCTGAAGGCTGCAATAATTTTCGTATGGTGAAACAGTGTGAAACGAACGTCTTCGGAAGTTTTTTTGCAAGCAGCAAATTTTCACAGTTTCAGATCACAACTCGTTTCCTCTAGCGACAAACACAACTTCTAAAAATAATTTGGCAAAATCGCAGATGTTTCAAATGAAACCTTAATCTCAAACTTTTCTAGACACTTATGTGAGTCTCTTTCAATTGATTTTTTATGTATTTCAATAATATCCTTCAAATTCACCAATATCGATCTTACTTATTCTTTTCCTAAATATTTCAAGAAGAGTCCATTTGACTTTGCATGAAGCCCATTGGAAGCATATAGCTTTTGTGAATCTCTCAAGTCATCCTATGGGAGGTTGCTTTAATATATATATATATATATA
>JXCR01147562.1:107872-123189 GCA_002079205.1 Phalaenopsis hybrid cultivar | reverse complement strand
ATATATATATATATATATGTATATGTATATATACGGGAGGCTCTGCTAGGGTTTCGCCTCATGACGAACTCGAGCGTCTTCCTTGATTTCTTTGCTCGCTTCGTTCGCAATCGAGGAAGAAGGGTTTCACACTCTTCGTCGGTTTCTCCTTTTCTTTCTATTTCGTATGTTTCGCTTTCGCCTTTGACTCTCCTCGTCGTTCGCCTGCAGTTGCGATTCGCTGCTGCTGTGGTGTAGGTTTTTGTCGCCCTCTCTGTCTACTGCTGCAACGAACGGTCTACATATCATAGAGGGGTTTCCTCTGTCCCGCTCCTTGCTCCCTGTTCTGGATTCGTAATTTGCTCTCTGCTTTCTTCACTGTTCTTAATGCCGCACCTCCATCAATTGAGGATGGCTTCAGACAGATCGAATGCTGCTGCCATTGCGGGTGTCCACGCCTCAGGTACTGCTAAATCGTGCTCTTTCCCTCCTTCGTTTGAGTTGACGGAGGACATCAAGAAGTCTGGTAAGAAGAATGAGAAATTTGTCATCTTTTTTACAGTTAATGAATGTATTCAACTTGCTTCCTCCTGTTGTCTGAATTTGGTTGGGAAATTTCTGTATGACTATACTAAAATGAAGTTTATTCGTAAGGAATTTGAGCTTATGCACCTTATTGGAGAGTGAAAAATTGGACTTTTAGATGGAAGACATATTTTTATTCAACTTAATAATGAAGAGAATTACACGCGATTGTTTGCTAGAAGAGTAATCTGGATTGATAACAAAACAATAAAAATTTTGAAATGGTTTGTGAATTTTTACTCACAGGTGTAACCACCAATCATTCTTGTTTGGATTCGTTTTTCTGGTATGAAATTTACTATTTTACTCAAAAATTATTATACTCTATTGCCTCAGCTTTTGGTAAACCACTCAAAAAGAACATTCATACTTGTAATCTTTCTCGTTCATCTAAAACCATAATACTTTTTGAAATAGACATCACTTCAACCGTTTCATACGAAATTTTGTTGGAAACACAACACCATGGATATTGAGAAAATGTTGTGATTGTCTTTTCCTTCGTATTATTCGAACTGTCGTATGTTCGACCACTCCAGTTCTCAATACCCACCTCAGACCAAAAAAACAAAGTGCTTCGCCAGAGGCAGTGAATCCCTCTCCTCCTGATCAACTCCAAGTTATTGACACTATTGATCATGAAAAGGATACTCTTGAAGACGTTACTATCCGTGCAGACAATATGTTAACCATTCAGTCTCCACACAATGTTGTAGTTTCCCCATCTTTTGAGCCTCCTATCGTGGGGGCAAGGGAGATTTTTTAGATCCCACCTGCCCTAGAACCTATCATTGCTATTATAGGTGTCAATACTTCTACCGCTTCTCTACCGCTTCATCAGGTCGAGCAAGATGTTAATGTTACTCAGACCCATGAGGATCATGATGTGCGGTAACCTACACTTGTCCGACTACCTTTGGACAAATCCATTGATCAGATGAGTCAATCCTTGGATGAGGAACGACAAGTTTAGACACCTAGGAGGAAGAAGAAGAACGGAGACCTGCTTGAGCTTAGGAATCTGATGGATGATACTTTGGCTACTTCGGGTAATGGTGCAAATCTTACCAATTTGTTAGCCGACTCCCTTTCGAGAACTAGAGGCAGAGAGAAGATTAAAGTGGGACGTCCCTAGCGCTTTTGCGCCAGTTGGTGGTTTTTGGTTTTTTTATCTTTATGTATCTTTGCTTTATTTGGAATTTTGTGTGTTGTATTGTGTGAGTTGGGCCTTATTTAGGCCCACTCATACAAACTATATGTATATTTTCCTCTTTAATATATTANATATATATATATATATATATATATATATATATATATATATATATATATATATATATATATATATATAGCTCTTACCTTTACTACATTCTCTATTGCCATTGAAATTCTGATCAAATCTTGTACTTCATTATCATTTGTTCTCGTAAGTTTCCATGTGAGGAAATAAATTTTTAGATTGAACTCTGTAAATTCCAATTAAACATGGATGGCAAAGGCTGTAGGACCTGTTTAGTGTTCATTTTTTTCCATAGGGCCAAAGTTCTCTTAATAATTTATCCCATAAATATGAGTACGTCTTTTAACAACCAACCTTGCTATGTATGTTTCTATGGAATAAGGGCCCATTAGCTTAGTATTGTAAGATATATTACCATTTACACTTCATTGATTTCCTTATAGTAAATTGATAATTTTTCATTTGCTATTTATTTTTTAGTGTGCTCAGTCTCTTATGATTTCTATTTATTATGGTCCATAAATGCCTCTTGTAGCACATTCAGAATGATAATAGGAGGGAGTAATGATGTTTTTATGATGTGGCGATGATTTTTAAAATCGAAGTGATTGATTTTCTTTTTTATTTTACTGTTACTCAAATCTTTAATGATATATTTCTTTAATTATAATTCTATGTTAAAATATTGTTTGGCAAGTGTTAAATATTGTTTCCTAAATCTATTTAAATTCCATTTATAAGCACCTTTGATGGTGTAAATTAAATAGTGGATATATCTCCTTGTTGTCCTACTAAATGTTGAGATGCTAGACATATAAAATACAATGGTAACATGGCTCTAATTTCGTTTACCTTTTTTTTCCCAGTTTCTGATTTCAAGAGTACAGAAGATGAAAACGAGGAAGTTGAAGGGGATGATGAAGAACTAGGAGAAGCTGATGAAGATGATTCTGATCTGGATTTGGCATGGAAAATGCTGGATATAGCAAGAGCAATTTTTGAGAAGAACCCAGAAAATTCAATTGAGAAAGTAAATGTATTTTCGGCTTTAGGGGAAGTTTCCATGGAAAGAGGTTAGCATGTTTATTGCTTGTTTATGCATCTGCGCATAACAAACATTCATTTTAGCTTCTACCATGCNATAACAAACATTCATTTTAACTTCTACCATGTGCAGAGGATGTTGAGACCTCTTTGACAGACTACACCAAAGCTCTAGCCATTCTGGAAGATTTGGTTGAGCCAGATAATCGTAGGGTTATTGAATTGTATCCTCTTAATGCAAAATAAAAAATTTGCAAATTGAAGTCTTTTATGGCATAATTTTTAGAAATCTACAAGCGTTATATGCCCTTAATCAGTATTTAGAAACTTTAGGATATGCTTGGTGTTAGAGCTGGGCTCTAAAGTCGAAGAGGCTATACCCTATTGTGAAAAGGCTATTTCACTCTGCAAGTCCAGAATAGAGCGGCTCAAGGAAGTTTTAATGAAATCAAAAGTTACTGCAGAAGCCAGTAAAAATTCAGTTTCTGAACTGGATGAAAGTGGAAAAGAGTTGTCGTCTGAATCATTAAACTTGGACGGTGAAATCGACCAACTTAGGGGCTTCTCAACTGAGCTGGAGAAAAAGGTAAACTCTGGGTCCTATCATATATATTTTTTATTAATTTCATGAAAAAGCTATTTTAATCAAAAAAAAAAAAAAAATTGATTGAATTTTAGTTGAAATGCCCATTTTTTTATATTAACACAAGGTCAGAATGGTAATTCACATATTTTATTGGAATTTCGGTCAAAAGTTTCTGCTAATCTGGCATAACTCTAGTTTTTATTTTTTTATCTTTTACATTTAAATGAAGAATTTTTCTAATCTTACGGAAGTTAGGTTGAGTCATTTCAATAATTTAGCTTTCTTACAGCCTGCTCAATATGAAATATCATTTTGTTTTATATGTGATCCATTTGCTTGCTTTAATAAAAGCATGAAGATGTCTCCCTTCTACTGTTAGTGTTTTTATCGGAGCATTTAATAACTTGGAATTAGTTAGCATCAGGTGTATTCATTATCTTTGAAATAATGATGACACAGGGCATCTTTTACCTAATTGTGCGGCAACTGCCGCTGATTTGCCTAGGACCGGTTCGGTCCCGGCAAAGTAGGGACCGGCCAGTCCTTTCAAGTGTGGGTTTCTCTCATTGGAATAGTGTCCACTCCTTTTTACGCTAGATCTATATTTATTTTATTTGTTGGGGTTTAGGTCAGTTTTCACTTACAGTTTCTGTAAGGCAGCCGCTCGCATCTAGGTTTACCCTTCTAGGGCTTTATCCGAAGGCTCTAGGTGTCCTGACTGTAACTCGTCATGAGAGTTGTTTATCTACCTTCCCAGCTTCCCCAAGCCTTCCTCCATGTTTCCCTGCTGCTGTCCAGCTGCTGGCCAGCCTTCCAACTACTCCCCCTTTGCGGCCGCAACCTTCCTAGCCTTCCTCCTTGCTTCCTTGCAGCTGTCCAGCCGTCGGCCAGCCTTCTAACCACTGCTCCTTGCTGCCGCCACCTTCCCAGCCTCCCTTCTTGCCTCTCCGTTCTTGTCCCGTCGTTGGCCAACCTTCTAGCAGCTGTCCCTGCTATTCTCGCGCAATAGGCCTAACTCCCACCTTATATCCCAACCACAACCCTCCTAGAACTCTCTCCTACCAGCTGCTGCTGCAACCCAACCCGCAGTCCATTGTTCTTCCTACCTGCAGTCCCGCCACAACCCCCTTACCTTCATCTCTAGTCCCCACTGCTCCACCGCCACCTCCCACTACCCATTCAGCCGCCAACCCACTACCAACAACTCCTTCGAGATACAACCCTTGTTGAGTCAGTGTTGTGTTTGTTATTGTATTCTCTTTTCAAGTGTAGGAAATTATAATTGTTGACTGTTTTCTTTGAATAATAATATTTGCTTTTCTATGATTTGGGTTAATTTCGGTGTCATTTGGTATCAGAGCTAGCCTAGTAAGCCTAGCTAGCTCTATATCCTAGAGTTTTTGGCAACCACCATATCTAAAAAGAGAATACCCTAGCTATTTAGATATCGCGGAGTTGCATTCATATGAGTTTCTATGACATACATGTTGAAATATCAAAATACAACATGCTGAACATATCTGAATCATCAAATACTGAATACATATCATGCACTGAACATATCAGGTACATATGTCATGTCTGCTGCACAAAACTTGGCACGAATAGGGGTGTAAACGAGTCGAACACGAGCGAGCCATGCTCAACTAGTGTTCGGCTCGTTTATATTTCGAGCTCAAAAAGTGTGTTCGTGTTCGACTCGTTTGCTTAATGAGCCGAACGCGACCTGTTCACGAACAAAGAGTCATTTTAACAACCCTAATCATGTAGCCATAAGACAATAAGGGTTTGAGCAAGATTTAAACTTTTTTATTTATATTAAAACATCATTTGAATCTAATTTAATAATTTTTATTCTATTTTCTTAATCAATATTTTAATTGGTTATAAATCTTTGTAGCTATGTAGTCAATTAAATTTTTTTAAAATACTACTTAATAATATATATACTTGATGAGTAGTATTTCGAGCCAAAACGAGCCGAACACGAACGAACACATCTTAGTTCGTGTTCGGCTCGTTAACTTATCGAACAAAATTAACGAGCCGAACACGAGCTTCTTAACGAGTCGAACACGAGCTGTTCGCTAACAACGAGCCTTTTTGACAGCCCTAGGCACGAAAAGTATCCTACTGATCGTCTTCGGCTCCTGATCCAGCTGACCTACTAAGCCCCACTCCAGGATAAGAATTCCCTACAAGTGTACCTAGAGGTGCAACCCTCTCATAACTCATATGGATGCAATTCCTCCAGCTCAGGATCTGGTTGGAATCCTCGTGGTATTTTGTCGTCCCACATTCTTCTGAAGGTTACAGAAACTCGAGGATGTCGCACTCCCGGAATGCAATGTTTAGCTAAATTAACATCATTTTCATTTAATATCAGCAGTGATCCAAGCGGCAGTGGAATCTCAACCGACCCTCCTTTTCCGAAGAATGTATTCTTTTACTGACGAAAGACACTGTGAAAAATGGTCTAACAAAATTATGATGGTCAATAAGGGGAGGAATGCAACTCCCCTCATCATAAATATTAATGATGCAACTGTTCGGGATGCAATCTGATGGCAATATACTCCATCAAATTAATCTTTGGACCATTCTATTTATCACATAAGACATCAGATCCACCTTATCATATCTTAAGATACCAGGGGGTTCCCTTGCCTGTCTTCAACGAAATTGTAGCAACAACCACATTGAATGGTTATCTTACTTTTCCCGCGCATCCATTTTCGCTGGTTTGAATATGTTCTTGGCCTCAGTAAACCAGCTCGGCCTCTGTCTTGCAGATCAAACACAGTGTAAAATTCTTTTCTCATCGTTCTCTGAGAAGGCTCCAGTATATAGCGCTAAGCCTTCCAATATATTGACCACTTCACCTCGAACTTCTTCATAAAATTCAAATTCTCTTCGTTTGACTCTGCACATTCTTTCCATCTCAGCCGTAGGAATATCATCAAACTGTCGGGGCGGCGTTGGCCTTCTTGTTTCGACTTCTTTAACAACCAATGTCTGCTCTGTATTTGTTGGTAGTGGAATGTATGACTCAACATCTGTATGTGCGGCCTCGTGACCTTCCACTCCGGCGACTGTGGATTCTTGCGTTGAACTGTAGTAATCCAAGTGTAGAATATTGCATCATGGGCATTCTACGAATGCTTATCCAGTGGATGCTTCTGTGGGCAGCTCTACATTACACATCAGACGACCTCTATAGGATTCATGGGGTAAATCCATCTGCATCGGCTCTGCGGCCGACTCCAGCTCATCCTCTGTATCCTGTAGACTGGAAGAGGTTCTTTTGTAGGTAGTTCATAAATTCTTCCTTCAGGAGTTGGGGTAAGTAATCCAGCTGCTTCTTTTTGCTTTCTTCTTTCTTCCCGTTTGAAGGCTCTATGCTTGCGTCGGTTAGCATTGCGATGCCGCATTCTTTGAAGTGGTGCGTCATACACTCTATCCTCATTTTGCGCTTATTAAATTTACCATAGGCTTAGTTATCAAGGATTGTAGTTGACTGGTCCCTTCCATCGGGTAATGTTGTGTGTTTATCTTCTTTCTCTTTCGCAAGGAATCATCTTCAGCTCCAATTTTCAGCAGAGACGATAATCCTTCTTTTTCTCGTTAGCTAACAATGTCCATCTGGGGACCTTCATAATTCACATCAACCTGACCAAAGTCGAAATCAAAGTCTGTGACACCGCCCAGAGTAGCCCTTTCCTTATCCAGTGCGCGGTTTAAACCATCTCTAAAGAAAAAGATCAGCTTACGCTCTGACATTTCTTTTGCAGAAGCAGAAAACATCAACGCGCTGGCATCCATCATGAACATGAACAAGAACAAAAATATAGCATCAACAATTTGAAAATTTGAAAATTTTACTTATTTAATTTTATTTAATTTAGTCAGATTTAGAAAATAGAAAAACAAAATGAGCAATTCAAAATTTTTTTATTGAGGTTAATTTATTACAAAATCTTGGACCTTGTCACAGACTTTTGGCCAAATAAACAACTCCAGAACAATCAAAATTTCAAAAAAAAAAACAAATATTGATTTCAAGCGGCATCATGTCGGGTAGTATATCTTTAAGTAACTGCCGTTGACCGACAACATAAGTCTTTCGCCCCGGAAATCTATCAGCTGGTAAGATCCTTCGGAGTAAACCTCTTCTATGATAAATGGTCCCTCCCAAGTTAGTTCAAATTTTCCACCTATCTTATGGTGTGCAAGAATAGGTCTTTTGAGAACGAGAACGAGGTCACCGACTTTGAACTTCGTCGAACGGACCAATTTGTTGTGTCCTTGCACCATTCTTGTTTGGCAGAGCTCCAATTGTTATTGTGCTTCTAGTCATTTCCCCCGAGACTTTCCAATTCTTCGAGTATGAGTTTTGCATTTTCTTCTTCTTTGAGTTGGTTGGCGACGACGACTCTAAGAGACGGTGTCTGAACTTCTAGCGGTCAAGCACCACACAATCCGACATGTACTTTCTTGACAATATTTTGTGTATCTTTTTTTCTTAAACATCGTAGCCACATCTGGTCGAATGATCTCCTGTAGAAGACGTCACCCACTAGAGTGTAAGACAACCCTTCTTGTGGTATGATATGCCTCTCACTTATCTTCTGACATCTTTACAGTTTGCAAATATTCTATTAATGATTTATTTCAATCATCATTGATGTCAGGGACTGCAATCATCATTCCTTCTCCTTTTTTGAGCTTATGTAGATTGTCGAGGTTGATTCGAGACAATACTCTTCTTTCCTGTACTTTAACATCAATGGAATCCTCCTGTGGACACACAAGCTCCTTAGCAAGTTTTGCTAGAGCGTCAACATGTGCGTTATCTTCCCGAGGAATCCAGTATAGAGTTACATTAGGGATCTACTATAGCAGTCTCATCGCTTATTGATGATATTTTGCTAATCTTGGTTTTAGAATCTTGTATTGTCCAGATACTTGTTGAATGATAAGTTGAGAGTCACTATAGATGACAATATCTGTTACATCCATTGAGATTGTCAATTCCAACCTGGTGATCAACGCTTCATATTCTGCTTCGTTATTTGTACACTGCTTTGTCAGGTGATTGGAGAATCTCAACATACTCTTATCTGGCGTGATGAAAATCAGACTAATCTCTGCTTTGTCTGGTATAACCATTTCTAATCCTTTATCCTTCCTTGCTAAAGAAGCTCCATTGAAATACATTTCCCAATGTCTGACACTGGAGGGTTCTACTTGCAGTATCTGCTCATCTGACAATTCATCATTGAGTGGGGACCCAACTGGAAGTGGGTGTGCAGCGAGAAAATCTGCAAAAATGTCCCTTGATAGCGCGAAGGGGAACAAAAGTTATATCGAATTGCAATAAAATCGACCATCTCGCTAGACGTCCGGAAAGTGTTGGTCTGGTCACCAAATATTGCAATAAATTAATTTTTGAAATGAGGGTAATTTTATGAGAAAACATGTAATGCCTAAGCTTTTGGGTGGCGAAAATCAAAGCTAGACAATGCTTCTCGATAGATGGATACTTCATCTCTGTCAGTATTAAATGACGACTCAAGTAGTATAGTGCATTTTCCTTACCTTCATCATTGACTTGGGCTAATAGAGCTCAGAGAGAGTTGTCTAAAGCTGCAGTATAAAGTATCAAAGATTTTCCCGGGATAGGGACTGCCAAAATAGAAGGTGTTATTAAGTATCATTTAACATCCTCGAAGGCCAGCTGACATTTCTCTTCCTAAACGAATTTGACGTCTTTTTTAATTAATGCCGAGAAGGGCTGACAATTACATGAGAGATTAGAAATAAAGCGTCTCAGATATGCCAATTTCTCTTTAAAGGAACTTAGTTGTTTCATAATTTTGGGAGGAGGCATTTCCAAGATAGCTTTAATCTTATCCGGGTCGATCTCAATTCCCTGATGACGAATAACGAATCCTAGAAATTTCCCGGAGGTAACACGAAAAACACACTTTAAGGGATTCATTTTAAGATTATATTGTCGTAATCATTCGGACACAACCCTCTTTCTGTTTAATTTTGATAACCGAATCATCCACATAATACTCCACTTGGTTGTGAATGAGGTCGTAAAAAATTTTCGTCCTTGCACGTTCATATGTTGCTCTTGCTGTGCGGATGGTGTGTGTGCAATTAATTTGAATTTGGTGGAGATTTGAAGAGTGTCCTGTTTTGGCCTAGGAATTGGGCTAAAAAATTGAGCTCAAGTAGTGGATTTGGGTGGCCAAGGATGATTGGGTTAAGCTCAAGAGGTCTCAAGGAAGTTTTGGAAGCAGTTTGACAGAGTTTCCCCAATGAATTTCAAGCTGTCCCCTTTGGCCATGGAGGGGGGGTTTAAATAGAGGGGCTTGGAGAGGCCACAGGGACAATTGGCGAGTGTTTAGGGTTGCTTAGGTGGAGGGAAGAAGTGTCCAATTGGAGTTGTGCACATCAGGTAGGTTCAATTTTGAATTTTGACCATATGGACTCCCTTGACCATGGTGTTTTCTGGCCACCAAGGTGGTTGGCCAGCCGGGAGGGGTCACCATTTGGTCATAGGGCTCAGGGCTTCGTTTTGGTGCAATCAATTTGGGGTTGCCATGTGTAAAGGTATGAGATTGAAATAATATGAGAAAATGATCATTTTGGGCTAAATTGGGTCAAGACTTGGTTTGGGTTGGGTTCAACCACCAAGGTTGGTCTTGGGCTGAAGAGGATTAGATGGGTCAGCTAAAGTGGTGTGGAGAAGTCCCCATCCAAAGGGATTTGGTTAATCATTGGTTTAAGTGATTCATAAAAAAATGTTAAAAAACCTTTTTAAAGGAGCTTAAAAGTGGCTTGGCTTCTTTCCACTAATAGCTTGGTGATGTGGCAAGACTCACATGGCTTATCTATGGCTTGTGAGTGGCTTCATGACTTGCATGTGGCTTGGCTAATTTTCATGGGAAGGGATTTTTGGAAATTTGAAATATTTTGGTGGAATTTGACATAATGCTTGATTTGGAAGAATTTGATTATGAATTCAAAACTTTAGAAATGATTTTAATTGAATGAATGATGAGGAGAAAGAATTGTCATGTAGGCTTTGAACTTGAGCTTTTGAATTTAAGTGTAGTGGGCTTGGGCTTTTGAATTTGAAATTGAATTTGGGCTAAAATTTGGGTCAATTGAATGCTGAGTTTGGTGTATGAATATGTCATGAGGGATTTGACAAAGTTTCAAGTGATTTTGAGTTGAATTGGTGGGCCAATTTGGTGGATTTAGACATACGATCAAAATTGGGCTTTTTTGATTTAAGTGAAATTGGGCTTGCAATTGGATCAAATTGGGCTTAAATTTTGTTTAGATCAGGATTGGGGATGTTGAATTTTGATTTGGAATTGAAATTGGGCAAAATTGGGGTCAATTAGGCCAAAATTGGGGAGCAAAACAATGTTGAGCCAGGGAGGACATCTTATGACATTCTTGAGTGAGGAGTTGAATGAGTCCAGGAGAAAGTATTCGACATATGAAAAAGAGTTCTATGTTATGTGAGAGTCCTCCGCTGTTGGAGTCAATACCTACTGAGAAACAAATTCGCTTTGTTCACATATCATGAGGCACTGATTCTTGAATAGTCAGAGCAAGTTGAAGGTTAGAAATACTTCTTGGATTGAGTTCTTCGCATCATTTCAGTTCGTGCTCAACACAAGGCCGAAAGTCAGAATTGGGTAGCAGGTGCCCAAAGCCACCTCCATTTGCTAATTACCTCCTTACAATCAAGAGTTGTGGGATTTTGAGGTAATGAAGGAGTTGTACGGGACATATGAGGATTTAAGGGAAACTTGGGAATAATGTCAGGAGCGACCCATGGGACCGTACCACTGAGATCATTTTCTGTTTCACTTCAACAATTTGTGTTCCCGGATATTTATTGAGGAAATCCATCATTCAGGAGAGTCACAATGGGGGACTAGCAGGTCATTTTGATAGAGATAAGACCCTTGGCTCTATTAAAGGATAATTTTTTTCTAGCTCGGACTGAAGAAAGATATGGAGCGGTAGGTTTGATATTGAGTTTGCCACTTGGCTAAGATCCGAGCGCAAAATTTATGGCTATACACGGTACTAGTACTAAAAACTCCTTGGGTAGGTGTTAGTATGGACTTTGTGGTGGTTTTCCGAGGACGCAATGAAACAAGGAGTCAATTATGGTCATGATTGGCCGATTCTCGAAGTTGGCTTGTTTCATGCCTTACAAAATGACGTTGGACGCATCCCATGTCGTTTATTTGTATTTTAGGGAGATCGTGAGGCTGCATCGAATGCCCCATACCATTATATCTGATAGAGACATCAAGTTTATGAGTCACTTCTGGAGAATCCCATGGGGAAAGCTTGACATTAAACTCCAATTTAGCTTGACAGCTCATCCACTGACAGATGGTCGAATTGAAGTGGTGAACAGGAGCCTGGGAAATCTCCCGAGGTGCTTCGTAGGAGAGAACATCAAGCAGTGGGTCCTGAGCTAGATTTTCCTACAATGTGCTGTGAGTCAAACTACGGGACACACCCTTTCAGATTGTGTATGGGCCCAATCCGCTCACGTTGCTCGAGTTAGGACCAGTTCTCCCTACAGTGGAGGCTAATTTGGATGTAGGGGCGAGGGTATAGGAAATTTAAAGGCCGTACAAAGAGGTTGAGGAAGAAATTGCCAAATTGAAACACAAGTGTCAGGCGCAAGATGATAAATCCAGAAAGAAGGTGACCTTCCAGGAGGGAGATCTATGGATTTAAATGAAGAAAAAGAGATTTCCTCTAGGCTCATTCAAGAAGCTCAAGCCCAAATCAGATGGACCTTTTTAAAATCCTTAAGAAGTTGAATGACAACAGTTACAAGATAGATTTGCTGAGCTATTACAATATCTCAGCTATCTTCAACATGGTAGATTTGATTCCATTCTACGGGGACATAAAAGGTTTGACAGATGAGGTCGAAGCTCCCCCAATCTCTGTAGACTAATGCGAGATGTCTTTTGCCGTAGACACGCGGCTATTGCCCCTGATTTGCCCAGAATCGGTTCGATCCAGACAAAGGAGGGACTGGCGGTCCTTCTAAGCATGTGTTTCCCTCCTATTTGGAGTGGGTCTCACTCATTTTTACCTGTTGTATATGTATGTATGTATTTATGTATGCGCACGTGTATGTGTGTGTGTGTCTGTAGTTGTATTTTAGGTCAGTTTTCACTTACATTTTTCTTCAGGACAGCCACTAGCGTCCAACTTTAGCTTTTCTAGGGTTGTATCTAAAGGTGATAAGGTGCTTTGATTGTAACTCGTCCTGAGGTGGTGTTTATCTACCCTTCCCTGCTTCCCCCATACTTCCTCCCTGGCCACTAGCCATGCTTCCAGCCGCTGCCCCCTTGCAGCACCTTGTCAGCCTCCCTCCCTGCCTCCCTGCTGCTGTCTAGCCGCTGGGCAGCCTTCCAATCGCTGCCCCCTTGCTGCCGCCACCTTCCCAGCTTCCCTCCCTGTTGCTGCCCTGCCGTTGGTGTTCAGTTTAAGCTTTCTAGGGTTGTATCCAAAGGCGAAAGATTCTCCGACTGTAACTCGTCCGGATGTGGTGTTTATCTACCCTTCCCTGCTTCCCCCAGCCATCCTTCCAACCGCTGCCCCCTTGCAGCCGCTACCTTGTCAGCCTCCCTCCCTGCTTCCCTGCTCCTCTCTAGCTGCCGGTCAGCCTTCTAATCACTGCCCCCTTGCTGCCGCCAGCTTCCCTCCCTTCCTCCCTGTTGCTGTTCTGCTGCTGGCCAGTCTCGTAGCCTCTTTTCCTGCGGTGGTCTTGGCGCACGCAACTGAGCAAAGAACTCACTCCTACCTCCTGTTGCTGCAACCCAGCCTACAGTCCACTGTTCTTCCCACTCACAGTTCCACGGCAGCCCCTTACCCCCACCTGCAGTTCAGACCTCGCTGTCCCTGCACCTGCTGATCCACAATCACTTCGACCAGCCTTCCGACCGTCAACTCACCACCAACTCCTTTAGGATACAACCCTTGTGTATTAGTATCTTGTTTGTTATTGTATTCCCTTTTCAAGTGTGGGAGATTGTAATTACCTATTTGCTTTTAGTAATAATATTAGCTTTCTTATTGTGTTCCCTTTTCAAGTGTGAGTGATTGTAATTGCTTATTTTCTTTGAGTGATTGTATCATCTTTCTTATTGTAGTTTGGGTTAACTCTGATATCAACTGATTTGTCTTAAAAAACTTTTGAAACTCAGCTTGAAGATCTGCAGCAGCTAATGCCAAATCCAAAGTCTTTATTAATCGAGCTTCTGAAAAGAAATGATTCCACTTTAACTTCTGGGGAGAAGAGCGCTCTTAGAGATTTTTCCAGATCTTCATCTGTTAGCTCTTCTCAAATGGCTGCCATTGAAGGTGGCAGCTTTGACTCCCCAACAATTTCCACCGCGGCAAATGGTGGTTTTACGGATCTGGGAGTGGTTGGCCGGGGTATTAAGCGCGCTATTGTTACACCGACTGGCACAGAACCAACCCTAAAGAAATCCCCATCTGAGTTGTCTGTAGAGAAAGCTGATAGCTGTGTTTCTGAGGTTCGCTCTAATGCACAGGCTTTTGAGGCTTCTAGTAAGTAAACACTTGATTCTTCATGATTGAAATCTAAACGAGGCTGAATTTATTTAAGGCGGCTTGTAATTTTTTTTCGGCACCGTATGTAGACCAATGTTGTTTTAGAAATTTCTAATGATATGCACTTGATAATTCATTGTTATTTTTATTTTTCTCTGAAAGTTTGGAAGATTTTGGTTCCTTGCATGTTTACTCTTTGAATCATAGCTAGTTCTAGGAAAAGAAGGAAAGCTACTCTTTTAGGGGCCTTTATTTACTTAATCTAGACCAGAATTATGGTTTATTTGTATTCTATACTATATAAATTTGGCTAACACCTGTTATTATTCTGCTTTTGGTCTGATTTATAAGATGGGAGGCTGTTTCTCTGTTTTTTCTCCGTAGAGAGTGCTGTAACTTCTTCCTTTTCAAGTGATGCATCTGTATCTTGATCAATAGTAGATGGTGCGGATCACCCTCAACGCTTGTATTTCTCCTCCATTGCCGATGGCTACCCTCTTAGTAGTCATTTTTCTACGATACAGCTACTGCCATCTTTATTTTCCTTCTGTATAATTTTGGATTCTTAAGTTCTCCCATCTCCTCATTGTTTTACAAGCTCCACAATTCCTTAATCGATCCTTATACACTAGAGGTATGAACTCGTCCAGTTGAGTTTTTGCTTAATTGAGCTAAGCCTGATTAATTTATACTTGGCTTGAGCTTGGCCTCAACTCGAGCTCATCTATTGAGCCCGACTCGACTTTATAAAAAATAAACAAGCTTGAGCTCGGCTCTTTAGCTTCAGCTCGTTAAAAAAATTTGAGCTTGACTCGATTATTGAGCGTAATTCCTGCAATTGCTTCCTTGGGAGATTGAATAATCCTTTGTAATAGCAGTTCACTTCTAACAAATTTCACTCGAACTCAAAGCTGAACAAGCTCCTTAAGAAGTCTAGATCAAGCCGGTTTGGCTCACTTACCCACGCCTATTGTACCCTATCTGGAATTCCTAGATCTATATGTTAATTGTGTTTTATTGGATGGAAAAAGTTAGTTTATTTATTTATTATTTTTTGTATGATGTCTCTTTTTCAATGGTAGTTGCCATCTAGCGACTCCCTTTCCAAGGGAAAACTAAAAATATCCTAATTGGTATCTCATAGATATATATATGTGTGTGTGTGTATATATATATATATCTATATACATATATATATATATATCTATATACATATATATATATATATATACATATATA
>JXCR01147562.1:96771-106863 GCA_002079205.1 Phalaenopsis hybrid cultivar | reverse complement strand
AGTATATTAATATATTATTATTATTAATTTATTATATATTATAATTTATAAAATTTAATATTTTAAAATATCATAAATTTTTTATATATAATTTTTTTTTATATTTTGAACAATAACGATTCGAATACGAACGAGCGCATCACTCTTCATGTTTGGTTCGTTTAACTAACCGAACGAAAAAAAATTGTTCACGTTCGTCTCGTTTACTTATCGAACAAATCAAACACGAACTTATTGACGAATCGAACACGAACTGTTCGCGAACAACGAGCTTTTTTGACAGCCCTATATATAAGCGAGCTAGAGAGAGAGAGAGAGAGAGAGAGAGAGAGAGAGAGAGAGAGATAGAGAGAGAGAGAGAGATTCAAAATTGTAGTAAACCGTTGTGTGGCCGTCCAATTTATTCAAATACCATATGACTTCGACAATTTATCAAGATATTCTTTTGGGTAATTAAATTGTCTAAACTAAAAAGGATGATATGTCTAATTGAATAACGTTTTCCCTTGACTAGATGCTACAAAAGTTACACCATTCTTCGTACCTATTTGAAGTCAAAATTGGGCCGAACCATTGTCCCGACCCATTTTCTAAAAAGGATAAACCGGTTGGTTCAAAATAGATCAAATTTTAGCATTTTGATTTTGATCAGAGGAGTAGAAATAAAAAATATTATAATTGAAAATAAAGAAATTGTAACATTTTAAAATTTTTATTTAGATTAAACATTTAAAAACATTGTTTTATGTTAAAATATTATTTATTGAATCGATAACAATGATATTAACTTATTATTATTATTCTATTATTTAAATTATATTAAAATAACTTAAATATTCATTACCTCATTTGATTCAATATCCGATTTAACCCCGATTTAATCATTGATTTAATGTCCGATCTAATTTTCACAACCTTCAATCTTTCTTAATTAAGCTTTTTGACATATATATTTAATAAAATAATGAGCATATGCTTAGTTAGTAGTTTGGCTTAATTAACAAAGGAATAACCCAAGTTAGTTAAGCGTATTAATAATATATATTCTTTAAATAATATATATTATCATACCTCACATGAAAGAATAAAAGAAGCAAATACAATAGTGTTAAAATACATGTGGTGTATATGCTCAGAACCTACGTATCATACCGCACATGGAAAGGAATCGATTAATCGTCATATGCATGAATATACAGGACTTTTACTATATTTATTTGATTATATAACAGAATAAATCTTATATTGAGGGACCATAAAGATCATATACCATTTCCATTTCCCTGAAAAGGTATTTTTACATATTATTATTATTATTATTATTATTATTATTTGCAATTCTAATATTTTTTATTTTTAATTTAACACTACCATTGCCGGGTCCCAAGCCCCGGACAACGTCGAAAAATCATGGCATGAATTCTTTTGATTATTGTGTAAATGTTATGACGTCAACTGGAAGCGACACACTGTATAACATAAATACAATGAAAAGTGTGCAAGGGCTGCTACACTGGAGCTCATGTGTAGTATCAAATAAGTAAAAGTTCCCACATTACAGACACATGCAAATACATAAGTTAGGCTATGAAACAAATATTATGATATGATCTTGGAATACAATGAAAAGTGTGCAAGGGCGGCTCTCGCTCTTCTAGTTATGTTTTTTAAGTTTGAACCCCTTTATTGCTCTCTCTCTCTCTCTCTCTCTCTCTCTCTCTATGTTAGTTTCCTCCGATCTCTGCTTCTCTTACAAAATCGTTGAAAAGGTTCGTTCAAATTAACCTGTCGATTACATTTTATTTTTCTTTATTAAGATTAATATTATTATATTTGTTTAACTGGTCGATCGAGTCATAAACTTAGAATTCAATTATTTTGCTCCAAAAATAAAAATAGTTAGGCAATAGAATGAATTAGAACTATAAAAATCAGCCATGATCATTGATTCATTAGTGATTGAATTGAACGGAATGGTTCGTTTTTTCTTGATCAATTTATGTGCTTAACATCACCTTTAATTTCTGATCAAATAATTAAAAATTATCTAATTTATTATAAATGGCTAAGTTTAAAACATAATCCTCCCATTCTTCCATACAACATAATTGTTGTTGATTCATTGGAGCCTACATCTTTGGCCTCTCATCATCGTTTGGAAGATTGGTGGAACTTATCAAAGGATATAATAAGAGAAAAATGAACTTCCCTTATATTATGTAAATATGAAATGTGTTAGTACCTAAAATTATGTAGATTATAAGAAAATTCATTATCACTATTTCATTTAGTGATTATCAACTAATTTTAAGATGTATTATGTCATAATAGTTTAACACTGTTAAATCTTGATCAAACCTTTAAATATTGAAAGTTCGATATCTAATCTATGTTTCAGAACCTTGGAAAAATAATAATGTAGAAATATCAATGTCATCTAGTTTGCTTATTAGGCAAACATTGTTGCCATGAGGTGACAAGCGAAAGCACATGATCTCCTCCTTAAAGTTGATGCATTCTTCAGAGGAGTGGCTATGCCATTAGTAGACCTTATGATGGAGATGGAATCCTCATAACTTGCCTTAATGGGCAAGGTCAAGCTAAAAGCACCCATATTTGAATAACTAAGAAGATTTTGATAAATGGATGGGCTAGAGATACAATTCTTAGGTATGCTATTTCCTTGACAATTGAGCAAAAAATCTTAGATGATTATGTAATTATCAATTATAGAAATGAAGCATAACCATTAGATAATGGCTCCAACATATTGGATAAATTTCTTATGATAATTCCATGAAGTTTTTTAATCACGCGAACATATGAGGGAAATATTTACACAAACAAATCATTCATTTAAGCTAGTTCTATGATAACAATTTTGTTTGGATAGATTTATTTTTAGTAATAAGAACAACCCAATAACCCTTTTTTTTTTCTAAATTCCCTTATACTAGTAAGTGTTCCTTCATTCTCGTCAATTTGGAGCGTGATAAGTTCCAAAATGTTACGTAACCTCTACATATAATTGGATTTAGAACTAATTTACTATTATTTTTACATATTATCATACTAAGGGCCTCAAATCTAGTTCGCAAGCTAGATTCCAGTCTAACTTGAAAATGAACCCGACTCAAAAATTAAATGAATCAGAAAGTCTAATACGAACCCGACCACCTTCAACCCCCATCCCAAACCTGACCCATATAATCCATTTAACAAAAGACAAAAACTATTTGAGACAATTTCAAGTCAAATTTTGGTCAATTTTGAGTAAATCTCGGGTAAATTTTGGGTCAATTGGTCAATTTTGAGTCAAGTTTGGATTAGTGGGACAATTTCTGAACAATTTATATTCAAAACATTTATATGCATTGATCAGGATTGTTTAATAATTCTAATAAAATATATTAATTTATTATGATCACAAAATACATATATAAGATACACATATATCAGCAAGTACTAGTAGCTCACTACTGGATCCTTATAATCGGGCTTCTTCTTCTCTCTCTCCCTCTCTTGCTCTCTCATTTTTATTCTTCTCATACGTTTTGGGTAAGGAAATGCCATGGGATATTCTGGATAAAGCAACTTAAATAGATTTTATATAAATAAAATGCAAAAGACATATATGTCATTTTCTAATTTCCTTGGATTCAATTTAAAAATTCATATAAAACCTTTTATATCTTGAAATCCAGAAATTCAGATATTATAAAAATATAGTCATAAGGTATTTTATCTTGTCTACGACACTTAGGCGAAAACAATTTGAAAAATATGTCATACGACTCCAAAAATAAATTTATGCACACACATATTTATTTCTTAAGAAATTACAAATCTATCATTAACATTATATTTTTATATTTATATTTATCCTACAAAATAAAAAAAAAATCATTTAGGGTGTCCATTAGTCATCTCATGCTCTTAGGAATCCATACGATCTCAACAACAACACTCTCAAACCTATATAATCATATATAACAACTCAAATGATGCACATGCATGCATAAAAATACTCGGTCACATAATATCTTAAACAACCCAATTCTATTTACTATCTCATAATCAATCCCACGGCTTTGTACTTAATCAATTCCTCCAAACATTATTGCACTGATACCAATTTAATATGTTACTGTCCGACTTGATATAACCATAAAAATATGAAAAAAATTATAGTAATTAAATTTCATCATTTTCTATATTTTGAAGAAGGTTTGTCAATCTGGCTTATAACAAAGCCATAAAAAGATCAAATCTTTATATATATATTTTTCACTATTTATTTATTATTTATCAACAATTTTTTTTTGAAAAATGATTTAAAGACCAAAATAACATAAAATTGCATTATAACGGATATATTGAAACATCTATAAATAAAAATATATACTTGAGTATTGTAGTTGATTCCCATATGTAACAGTCTTGAGTATTACCATATATCTTTTGAACTAAGTGATGAGGGTCAAATTACAATGGTCTTGTTTAGTTGGTTCTCTAACCGAATGACCAAGTGCTCGAGTCCAACTCTTGGACAAATGATGACTGGTCGAGTGGCAAAGGCCAAATGACGGGGTCAAGTGGCAAGGGTCGAGTTTATTAGGTTCTCAGGATAATCTCAGTGCCTTAAACCACGAAAGATGATTTTTGTTATACATGTTATTTCCTCCATGCTCTTATCTCTTTAAAAGTCACCTAGGAAAAGAATAAGAAGTGGATAAATATGCAAGTAACCTTATTCGTGTTATGAGAAGTGCATGTTTCTCTAGTCTAGAAAACGAATTTATTAGATGTGTCGTTCTTTCTAACTACAAGTTAAAAAATTATGCAAGTGAAAATGAGTGGTGTATCGCTCTCCATGCATCAATTATTCATCATCCTGAGGCTCTTAGTTCTTCTACAAGGAATCATCCTTTGGTCACTTTGGCTAGAACTATAATATTATGATAAACTTAAATGTATTATGATGCTCTCAGGACAATCAAATTACTAATGATAATTTGTCTACTTAATTAATCATAATTTAATTAGCATTTAACATAAATTTAATACGACTAAGATTCTCAAAACAAAGACTTGTTTTATTTTAACTTAATTATTTTAATTTTTTTTTGTATTTTCTATTATCATTGCCTTCTTAAACTACCTCGAGATGAGAAAATTATTATTATATTAACTTAAATTAAAAAAAAATTAATACCTGCAATCAAGCTAACTTAATTTATTTTTTTGAAATAAATATTTAATAAAATAATAAACTCATATTAACTTTAACGCATTAATAAAATGTAAAATGTTCGTTAAATAAGCGAATAGGTACGGTCACGGTGACGCTGATAATAAATTATTTCCACAAATGAGAATATTTATTGATATCATGAAAGAATAAATGAAGCAAATACAATAATATTAAAATAAATAATGTCTATGGGAGCCTACAAAACTTTTAATGCTACATTGAGGAATCATTAAAATCATATACGATACTTGTTTCTAGAGGCGTAAACGAGCCGAACACGAGTCAGTTCAGGCTCAGGCCGTGTTTATGTTCTTCTCGTTTATATTTTGAATAAAAAAAAATTATTCATGTTTGACTCCTTTGCTCAGCGAGCTGAACACGAGCTGTTCGTGAATGGAGACGTTCTGACAACTCTAGTCATGCAGCCATAGGATGTTAAAGGTTTGGGCGGTATTTTAAATCTTTATATTTATATTAAGACATCATTTTAATATAATTTAATATATTTTAAATTCTATTTTTTAATTAATATAATTGATTATAAATTTTTCTACAATTAAATTTTTTAAAAATGTTGCTCATTAATTATATAAATATTTATATAATTATTTCGAGCTAAAATGAGCCGAACACAAATAAACAAATATTCGTTCGTGTTCGACATGCTTTTATATCAAGCGTAAAATATTTTTCGTATTCGGCTTGTTAACTTAGTGAACGAATCAAACACGAGTTTCTTAATCAATGGAACATGAGCTCTATTTTGACAACCATACCTATTTACCATAAAAAAATAATTGTTATATTATTATTTTTATTTTGACATTTTCTTTAATTTTTAATTTTTTAATTTAAGGAGCAGCTTCTTGTTCAGATTTTATCCAACCCACCCACTTCACTCTCCGCCGTTACAGAACTCACCAGTTCCCCAATAGCGCGCACACTGCTCCCTCAACTTCAGCATCCTCTCTCCGTCGCGCCGCCGAGGAAAACTGAGGGCCGGCGACGGATCTATTGATCGCTATTCTCAGTTGTTTCGACGGGCGCCATTGCGTTCATTCCTCTTCAGTCTCGGCATTTGGTGAGGCGCGGGGTCTTTATCTCTTGTGTTGAGATCTGGTAGTCTGATCTAATCCTGCGAGAGGATCCGTTGTGAACCAACAGTTTTGGTGACCAGGTTAGCTTGCGGTGCTTAGATCTTTATGTTTTGGATGAAGCATTGTTTGGATCTTTTGTTTTTTAGAATACATTTAATAGATTCATGGAATTGGCTGCTTGGATCTTCTTTGTTTGAGCATTTTACAATAGTTTGGTGTGAGCAGGAAGAGAAATTGAGAGGGAAGGAGTGAGGAGGAGATGGTGAAAGAGGTGGGTAGGTGGGGGATGGAATTTGTTTATTTAATAAGCTTAAATCCTGTTTAAAACCGGTTACCAAACAGCCACTTAATCTGGAGCTTACTGCTGCACCCACCCTCCACTTTTGATAAGTTAAGCTTCATTTGGTCATTGAAAGACTTTCTACTTTTGACAAGGTTTTATTTTGCAGAGAATGATTGGATTGAAGTGGCACGGATTAATTTTGCTGGGCTAACCTGATGATTTTGAGTAATATTATCTAGAAAAGTTTTAAAAATTGCAGGAGGCTTTCTTTTTCCGATTGCACTTCTCAAATCTTTTAAAAAAAAAAAAACAGACACACACACAATTAGTTTTACATGTTTGTAATTTTATTTAGGTGTTTCTTGTTTTGCATCTTCCTTTTATTGTACAGTCTCTGTTCATATTTCCTTTACTGTTTATCATTTGTTTTTTTTGTCTTTTCTAGACATTTTGATTTAGGATGCCTTAAATGCATATTTATTACGTGATGTGAAGAAGTCATGCAACAAGCACCTAAAATTTGCAGGTCAGAAACTCAACAGCTATTCCTTTTCTTCAATGAATGTGGAAATACTATAAATTTCAATGAAAGTTGAAATCCATGCAAACACTTTGAATCCATGCGCTTATTTGAAAATCAGATTATAAAAAAGTTGCTCACTTGATCAAGGAATTGAATGAAGGAAATAGAAGGAATTGCACATCTAATTAAAAATTTTATTAAACCCATCCGTTTTCTTTTGTGCATGCTTTGGAATTCATATATGATCACCAAGTCCTTGAAAATTCCCTTTTTCATTGATCACAAAATAATAAAAGAATTGCATACAAATGTTGCATATAAGCACTGTAACTTCTGACAGCAGATGAAGGAATTTAGCCATTTAATAGTAACCTCGAATTATGGCAATAGAATACGGCTTAAGGCGATAATAGGTAGCCATTAAATTTTGATGGAGGAGGATAATCTTAATAGGAACCTACAATTGTCGGGATAAGGGATCGAATGTGAACTCCTTTGGAAGGAGATGTTTAGTGCCACTATAAAACCACCAAACATAGAAATCTTAGGATTTCTAGAAGGCTATAGTGATTGAGAATCGATGTGGGGATAAAATTATCTTATCATATGATTTTATCGTGAGCTTGTACGTGCAAACTCTTTCCAAAATTCACAATTCCTATTCAAATTTAATATAAAATAATGCAAAACAAGTAAAAATAATCAAATTAGAAGTTCACCTTTTGGGTTGTTTGTCTTAACAAACTTTTTTTTTTCTTTTGCTCTCAGTCTGGACTTTGAGATTCACAACACTTGTTTGTATTATGCAATATTTTTATGTTTTCAAAAATAATATTGATTTTTCTTTATTCTTGACTTCGTTCACTTAAGTACTTTGTTATTGAAGAGTAATATTGTTGTTGGTTATATTAAATTCATTTGAACCATATCACGATCCATCGAATTATGTTCCTGCGAAACAGTTGTGTTTTTCAGCATAATATTGGTGACATAGGGAATGCAGGCTGCTATTTTTAATTCGAGTTGTTCGAAGTGAAGCATGATGGGGGGCTCAAGGTTTCCTTCACATCAACTCAGCAATGGCCTCTATGTTTCGGGGCGGCCAGAGCAGCCAAAGGAGAAAGCTCCGACCATGCTTTCCGCAGCCATGCCATACACGGGTGGAGATATCAAGAAATCTGGAGAACTCNAAAGAATAAATGAAGCAAATACAATAATATTAAAATAAATAATGTCTATGGGAGCCTACAAAACTTTTAATGTTACATTGAGGAATCATTAAAATCATATACGATAGTTATTTCTAGAGGCGTAGTCTTGGCTCAGGTCGTGTTCAGCTCGTTAAAAAATATCACCGTTCATATTCAACTCGTTTATATTTCGAATAAAAAAAAATATTCATGTTTGGGTCCCTAGCTTAGCGAGCCGAACACGAGCCGTTCGTGAGCAGAGTCTTTCTGACAATTCTAGTCATGCGACCATAGGATGCTATGCTAAAGGTTTGGGCGATATTTTAAATCTTCATATTTATATTAAGACATCATTTAAATATAATTTAATATATTTTAATTCAATTTTTTTTTAATTAATAATTATAATTGATTATAAGTTTTTCTAGCCTTATAGTCAATTAAAATTTTTTAAAATGCTACTCATTAATTATATAAATATTTATAAAATTATTTCGAGCCAAAATAAGCTGAACACAAACGAACAAATATTCGTTCGTGTTCGGCACGTTTATATATCAAGCGCAAAATATTTTTCTTATTCGGCTAGTTAACTTAGTGAACGAATAAGCAGAACATGAGCACTATTTTGACAACCCTACTTATTTCACCATAAAAAAAAAAAAATTGTTATATTATTATTATTATTATTATTATTATTATTATTATTATTATTATTTTGCAATACTGACATTTTCTTTAATTTTAATTTTTAATTTAAGGAGCAGCTTCTTGTTCAGATTTTATCCAGCCCACCCACTTCACTCTCCGCCGTTACAGAACTCACCAGTTCCCCAATAGCGCGCACACTGCTCCCTCAACTTCAGCATACTCTCTCCGTCGCGCCGCCGAGGAAAACTGAGGGCCGGCGACGGATCTATTGATCGCTCTTCTCAGTTGTTTCGACGGGCGCCATTGCGTTCATTCCTCTGNTGTGCTTCCAACAACTGGGCTCATCACATCTGGCCCTATATCCTCAGGGCCACTGAATTCTTCCGGTGCTCCAAGGAAAGTCTCAGGCCCTTTGGATCCCGCAGTAGCAGCGAAGCTGCAGAGAACATCCATGGCAAATAACCAAGCTGTAACAAAGCTTGTTCAGGAGGACAACTATCCATTCAAGAAAGGTTTTCCCAAGGCCGTCTTGGCATTGGTGATTCTTCTATTTGTGATGGGGTTCATTGCTGGTGGGTTTATTCTTGGAGCTGTTCACAATGCCATTCTTCTGGTTGTTGTTGTGGTTATCTTCACTGTCGTGGCGGCACTTCTCGTTTGGAATCGTTATTGGGGAAGGAGAGCCATTGTGGGGTTCATTGCTCAATATCCTGATGCAGAGCTTAGGACGGCAAAAGATGGTCAGTTTGTCAAGGTCTCTGGGGTACGTTACTAATATAGCTCTGCAAAAGGGGCTTTATCTTTAATTTATAGCAAAATTAAAGTTTTCTTAGTCAAATTAAAATATTCTCAGGATGCCCATGCCCTTGCTTAGTAATTTTACTTTCATAGTAGCGAATCTTATTTATGGCTTTCAGCATTTGAGTTCACCGAAACTATTGTAGGTTGTTACTTGTGGCAATGTCCCTCTTGAGTCGTTATTTCAGAAGGTTCCTAGATGCATATACACATCTACAAGTCTATTTGAATATAGAGGGTGGGATTCAAAGGCTGCTCATTCTCAGCATCGCCGTTTTACCTGGGGTTTACGATCC
>JXCR01147562.1:83830-95856 GCA_002079205.1 Phalaenopsis hybrid cultivar | reverse complement strand
TATATATATATATATATATATATATATATATATATATATATATATATATATATATGTACATGCATATCTATATATATGTACATGTATACGTATGTATATATAGATGGATAGATTGATATAATGTTAAAATAATCTCTTGACTATTTACATGGTGCCATTTTTTTACTCACAGAGTATAAAAATGTCAAATTAGTCCCTATACTCTTTTAATATAGTCTGAACTAATCCATATGGATGACTATTTTAGCCCCCATTTAAAGTTTGAGACTATATTGACACTTTTATAGACTGAGACTGAAATGTCCCCCGATAAAAAGTGACAGAACCATGTTGACATATCTCTCTCTCTCTCCCCCGCTCTTTGTATGTATGTATGTATGTATGTATGCATGTATGTATGTATATATAGATATATATATAGATATATGATTTAAATCAAGAGAACAATAATTCATTTTTAAATGTTGGGCAGAGGCATGTTGTAGACTTCTATATCTCTGATTTCCAGTCTGGATTAAGAGCACTGGTCAAGGCAGGTTATGGCGCAACTGTGACACCATATGTTGATGAGTCAGTGGTGGTGGAAGTGGACACTATCAACAACAAGGAAATATCACCTGAATTTCTTAGGTGGTTGAGAGAGAGGAACCTCTCGAGTGACGGTCGTGTGATGCGCCTCAAAGAAGGGTAATTTCATATTTTTCTTTTTTTTTTAAATACCCGAACTTCTATTCCTAAATGTGGGAAGATGATTTTTTTCTCACACTTGAATCTGAAGAAGAAAGCTTATTTTTTTAGGGGGTTAAAACATAATTTTGTTTTATAATGAGGGGTCATTAACATTTTATGGTTTGCAGGTACATTAAGGAGGGTAGCACTGTGAGTGTGATGGGGGTTGTGCGAAGAAATGATAATGTTTTAATGATCGTTCCTCCAACAGAGCCGCTGTCCACAGGTTGCCAGTGGAAGAGATGCATACAACCAGCGAGCATTGAAGGCATTGTTCTGAGATGTGAGGACACTTCAAATATAAATGTTGTTCCAGTTTAGGAACAACATTCTGAACCGCTTTTATTAATCTCCTTTGCTGTTTTTGTATAATCATTTCCAGGAGTTTTTGGTGCTTGGTCTTGGGAGCCTTTTTTTTTTTTTTGGGGTGTTTTGTATAGTTTTTTTTTATTATTTGTTTTGTTATTTTCTATTTTTGTGGAGTCATCAGACTTTTTTTTTGAAAGATTGTAACAAAGGTAGGTTGGGATGGAGGAACTAATGGTGTTTTATGTTGGATTTGGGTTTGAATATTTAATTTCTTNTTTTTTTTTTTTTTTTTTTTTTTTTGGGTGTTTTGTATAGTTTTTTTTATTATTTGTTTTGTTATTTTCTATTTTTGTGGAGTGGTCAGACTTTTTTTTTTTTGAAAGATTGTAACAAAGGTAGGTTGGGATGGAGAAACTAATGGTGTTTTATGTTGGATTTGGGTTTGAATATCTAATTTCTTTCATTAATAGTTGCTGAATTTTTATTGAGATGAAATAGTTTTGAAGGAGGGATTTGTTTTGATTTATTGTTGTTATTTAGATGCCTTTGAAGTCTAATGGTTGTTTGTCTTGGTGTATTTGCCAAACAAATTAAAATAAAGGGAATGACCCTAGTAAAGCTGTGGCATGATTTTGTATATATATATATATCATTTTGTTTAAATCAAATGTAATAGAAATTAAAATGTAATGGAAATTCATATATTGGCTATGGTATTAAACCATCACAATCAACATATTTAAGCTTAAAGCAAGTGGTTGAAGATAATAATATATTTTAAGCTTAAAGCAAATGGTTGAAGATAATAATATATTTTAAGCTTAATCAATGTTTTAATAACCATATATTCTTTATTATTGGATTAAATTAATATACTTGCAATACAATAAATTTTTTATTTTTTCTCAAAAATTAACTTTTTGATACAATTACATTTGCTTTTGAATTTTTGCATTACTCTGATTATGATGAAGGATATATTGCGAATCATAAACTGCATGAATTATTTAATTGCAGTAAGAATATAGACTTTGAAACCTACTTGTTTGTATTGAAGCATAAGAGGTTTGAAGTTTATTTGCTGATTAAACCCTCTAGTTATTTGGGATTTATACATACATAATACATAATGTATATATATATATATATATATAATACCTAAGTTTTAATATTTACTCATTTAATACACTTAACATCACATTAAAAATGTCACCACCATTACTTTTTTTAAGTTAAATGTTTGTACTAATACATTTATCTAATGTAATTTTAGTTCTAAAACATTACAAAAATAAATACTAAAATTTATGTTCAAAATAAATAAAAAAGAGATGTTTAGATAAAAGACTACAAAATTGTAATGTATTTGCATATCTAACACAATTGTTCGATATTTATATTTTAATATCGTGGAGTCATAAGACCTATGCATGAAAGATCATGAACATGTTTTCAATCCTTAATTAGCTCTTGGCACAGCCATGAACTTAAATATGGGAAGAGTACCATATATTTATTGCATATACCGAACAGAGTTGACATAAAGTTGTTCAGCTTGTTTAACTCTATTTGGCTTATTTCAATTGCTTCGGTGCTCACATAATTGTTTTTTATTGCATAGAAATGGTGCAGATTTGAATTAAAAACCATATATTGAATTGAAAACCATATATTTATTTTTCAATTAATTTAAATCAACTAATTTCGGGTCGAACACGAACAAGAATATATAAATCAAGTCGAACAAAGAGCACACTGTTCACGAGCAATTTCAAACAATATTAATTTCAAACTAGCTGGACACAAGCCAAGCATAAGTTCACTCTAGCTCGGCTCATTTACAACCCAAATAGGCACCACCAACTTCAATAAAATAAAATCCATATCATAACATATGAAAGCTATCATCATTGTTACCTAGAAATTTATCCACTAGCAAATTTCATTGCTTTACACATCACTTGAAACAGGAAACTCTATCAATTAGTTGAAGGCCAATACTATCTAGTTGCCTAACAAGAATTGAGAAACGAATGGAGTCTATATAAATTTATGGGGGTATTTACCTACATACCACGCAATTCCTATGTATTTACATACCTAACACCCAAAATTTACACCTTCTCCATAAGTAATGTGGGGTGTATAAAAATTGAAGTTCAGGTGTTGGATAAGTAAATGCATAGCAAACAAGTGGCATGCATGTAAATCTTAAAAGTCCGCGAAACAGATTGACGATAGAAGTGGAAGGCATCAGTGAGAAGTTCACAACCAAAAATACAAATGAAAATATAAAATTATTGAAATGAACATAAAGTAGGAAGAAAATTGAATAACAAAAATTAATACCAGATAAAATGAAATATTCTGAACAGTTATCAGTGATCATGTATCTACATGGAATCAAGAAGATCTTTCATTTCTCCAACAGAAAGAATAACTTCATTTGGGTATATCTTGCCAACTAGTTGAACGAAGCTTTCATACTTGTCCAGGAACTCTTTCTGCAGTGTCAGGAAATTACATCAGTAGTTAGAAATAAGATTTCACGAGCTTACTGTCTTTGAATCCAATCACTTAGATATGCAATTGCATACAGATAATCACTAGGTTTCCGGAAAGTAAGTGATGAGCGCACAAGTTTCCATTTATGTCGAACAGTCTCTTCTAAATGCATATGCAAGAGATCAAAGGCCGAGCAAGAAAAATAGAGGAATGCCAGGTCGATAAACATCTCCGCTAAAAAGGTGCTGAGTTTAATAAAATGATAGATTGATTAATATCTGAGTGAGGAATGCGCAATTCTGTTAGCATTGATAACCAAAAAAATAATGGGAAGATTCACACATACCACTCAATTCCTATGTATTTACACAACACTTAAACATTAATTTTTACACATATGCCCCCTTTACCTATGCATGAAAAAGGTGTATTTCACTTTTAAAAGTTAAAATAGTGGTATTTTTTTTATGTGATATGATATCAAAGATTTGGGTGATAAAAATATTAAAAGCGAAGTTGGAGTGTTAGATATGTAAATACATGGGAATTGGGTGGTTATATATGTAAATGCCCCAAAATAATACAATCCCCATTTCCTGAATTTATGTTCTCATAGTTAAAAACTGCAACTATAGAAGAAAAGATCACATCCTGGTTAATCGAGAGGGATATGGACATGGCTCCAGTCATACTTTTCATCAGTTGAGCAAAAAATATTTTATATAGGACAAGGCCGGCCGATTCAATTTATTATTATTATTTAATTTCAGTTATTACAATCTTTCATCAAAAAATTTCTTCCTCGAAAATTGAAAAACTTTAATCTACTAGCACATACCTGCGGGCTCCGAAAATTCACAACTCTACTCAAGAACTCTCTGCATTTGTTTTTACTTTTTTTTTTTTTNATTTGTTTTTACTTTTTTTTTTTTTTTGAGATTTGATTTGTGGATAAGACACTCTCAGAGATTTCACCCTCATTTTGCGAGGACTTGTTTTATCGGGGCTTTGAGATTTCCCATAGACGCAAGTCCCTCTGGTTAATTGCCTCTCCTAATAACGAGAGAACATTTTTTATTAAGGCTAGTCATTAAAAATTGAATATTTAACATATAATAGCAACATAGTTAGAATTTAAGTTGTAAAATTTGTCACTTGAAGCTTAAAGTGTATGATAAGGGAAAAGAGAAATCCACATCAAGATCTCATGGTTCTATCATCTCGTGTCGTCGTGGTCTCTGATCTACTTAGTCAGGTGAGGTAGTCAACCCAACTTGACAGATAAATTCTTGTTAACAACCATGAGTTGTGTCATCCAAGATATCCTTGTAGATCTGGGATGGAGATTTGTCTAAGGGGACAGAGTTAGATCGACCTTAGTTAATAAGTCTTTTTGTCAATCAACTGTACCCTTATGATTCATAACTCAAAGGGTAAAAAACCGTTAGAGACATAAAGGGTGCGGCTGTGATCATAATATAATGGTGTCATTTGACATCAACCACTTGGACAGAGAGCTCTGGCCGTAATCGCTAGTTTGTGGAGCCTTTGAGCTAAACTACACGGATAAATGACTCCGACCACATCCTTTCTGAAATTCAATTACTCTGATTGTGAATATATTGATGTATTTGATATACATTTGCTCTTTATGAGCCGATATCAATAAGAAGTTTACCACCCTCGACAAACTGTTGTGGAGGGTGGATGAAATTTGCTTTTAACTTTTAGTGATTGAATTTCAACTTCAATTTTAGTTGATAATTTTAAAGATTCTGATTTAAAAGTTTGGTCATCTGGTTAAAATCTTATATCAACACAATGATCAATGGGGAATTATACATTTAAAATATTTATATTTAAAGTGGGGCATTTAATTTTGTCAGTTTAAATTTTTAGGGTATAAGTCCGGTCACTCTTATCCTTACAAGACGAAAGATCGGACTAGTTTGTTAATTTGGACTTATAAATTTATATTTCAAGATTTGGACAATTATTGGAGCTTACTAGACTCGTCAGCTCCATTCCTTATGAAAAAGATCAGACTAGTGGTATGAGATTTACAACCCTACCCTATAGATAAGGCGACGACCCGATTAGCCCCCGCAACATTCTCAAACATATTATTTGAATATTTTATATGTTTGTTGAAGCACATGCAAACTTTTGAAAATGTGTAATTGATTTGTTCATATAACCACCTTAAAGCATACAAAGCTAAAGAGTATCTCAAGTGGTACTCATATAAACCTTAAAAGTGTGGCTCATATTTCAAGATGTTGCATTTAACTTGAGAGACAATCACAAAGCTTATAAAATTTTTTTAAGTTTTTTGGAGCTTAGAACATTTGCATAACTATTATGATTACAGGCTTTAAAAGAAAATCGTCTTCTGTTCGCTAGCATGTGTATTATGAATCTGGTAGCGGTGTTTTAATATTTTAAAATGCTTCATATTTGACCTATTTTTTGTCCCCTAGAAGCCTAAATCCGAATTTACTAGCTTAATTTTAAAGTATTTTCAGATTGACAAGCCCATAACTTTATACCATGAAAGTTTATAATCCAAATTTAAATATTTTAAATCATAAAAGTTTATATTTTAAAAGGTCAGAACTTTAAAAAATTTAAACCTAGAACCTAAATTTTTAAAAGCTCAGGTCCCCAGTATTTTAAAACCCTAAGAGCATAAATTTTGAAAGCTCGACTTCAAATTATTTTAAAGTTTACAAGGGTTATATTTGATTTTATTTTATAAGTTCAAGATTTCAAATATTTTAAAGTGATTATAAGTTCAAATCACCAAAAATTTTGGCAACCTCCCAGCATCAACCCCAATTAGAGGACACGGGAGAATGCTAGCCTACCTAGCTATCTTAAAAGAATTGTTGGTTAATGTCGTAACACACTGTGGCTGGGGAACAAAAAAATATTTAACCTATAATCTTAAAAGATGCGACGGGCGTTCATCATACCTGCAAAAAATGTTAGATTATAAATTAACTTCCTCATTTCAGTAGCCTCCCAGCATCAAACCCAACAAGGGTACATAGGAGAATGTCAGTCATTCTAACTATCTCAAAAGAATCATTGGTCAATGTCGCAAGACTCTGCGGTCGGGGAACAAGAGAACATTCAACCCGCGATCACAAAAGATGCGATGGGCCTTAAATGCATCTGCAGAAAAGGTTAGGTTGCAATTAAACATTCACCATTTTAAAAATAAATCTCCAGACGAGTTTGTGATTTCTCCGCCTAACAGGTACTGTGCTCTCCTCTAATGAAGGTTCAAAAAGCTTTCCAATTGTTCCACCTTTATACCTTTTCGAGCTCCAATGGCGTTGACTGCGATGATCCCTGACAACAGTGATTGATGACAATAAAATAAAATTATAGCACATTATTTTTATATCTAATACACAACATAAAACATAAACAATAAATAGGGAAATGGGTTTGCGGTGGGCTTAGTATTTGATGCTCGAATATGAAATTTGTTCAAGCTGTTTGGCAGCAGGATTGAAGTAGGATTTAACCTAAATCCTTCAACCATATGTCTCCATGGTTTTAGGCAGAAGCGATGCCGAAGAAGAAGAAAGATGAGAGTTTGAAGTCCCTGTACCGCGATCTCGCCATTGCCTTCCCACTTAGCTCTAATTGCAGTTGTATCGTGAGGGATTCGGGCAGAAGAAGAGCATGTAAAGGTTACCGGGAGGAGATATGGAGGTTTCAAGCCTCTGTTCACCGACGTGCTTGAGGCTAGAAGTTTCGAAGACCTTTGTGAGCCGCAATTTTCCTGTTGCTTCCCTTACCAGACCTAGTCGCGACTATATCAGAGAAGATGAGCACGAGAAGGTTCGGAAGAGGGAAGATCAAAATGTCAAAGGCCTTTGTATGCTGCGACGCCTTTGTTGCCTCCCCACTTAACCTAATCTTGAATGTATCGAGAAGGAAATGGCGCAAGAAGAGTAAGGAAATGGGGAGTTCAAATGTCTTTTTTGCATATCAGAAGTTTTCTACTAAAAAGCATCCCTCTATGATCCGTGCTTAATCTTTAAAAATGGAATCTCCCAGTTATGAAGATTCTTCACATCATAATCAAGTATTCTTTTAGGTTCCTCAATATAAGTTAGATCAGACTGTACCAATCGAGCCTGCTATCACCCTAATGAATTCATTAGCAATATACATCCTAAGTGAAGAAATATGGAAAAAATTATGCATCCCTTGCATATGAGATGATAAAACCACTCTGTAAGACACCTTCCCAATTCTATCCATAATCATATATGGACCTGCATAACTGGGACTTAATTTCCCCGTCTTTCCAAATCTTTGACACCTTTCAAAGGGCAAACTTTGCTAAAGACAATCTCCAACTTCAAACTCAACAGGTCTATACTTAACATTTCCTATGTTTATCCTGCACCGCATTTAGCCTGTCTCTAATCACTCTAATCTTTTCAGTAGCATCATCAACTAAGTCAGCTCTAATGACCTGTTTTTCAACAACCCAACATAAAAGTGTATTGCACTTTCTTCTACAAAAAACTTCATATGGAGTCATTCCAATACTAGTTTGGTAACTGTTATTGTATATGATTCCTATCCTCCAAAATCAAGAGCACATAACCTTAGTAGATCCTCTAAATTCTGAATAATCATTTATGTCTGGTCATCTGTTTGAGGGTGAAAGGTTATACTAAAAGTCAATTTGGTGCCCAAGACTTCACGAATCTTCTTAGACAATCTGATAGCAAAATCTGTCATCTCTGTCAAAAACAATAAATTTCGACACTCCATACAATCTCACAATTTGATTCACATATAAATTTGCTAATCTCTCAAATATAATGGGCAAGAAATGGGTAGACTAAGGGCTCGTTTGGGGCAGCTGCGAAGGCGCGACGCGGCACACAAACACATTTCTGTGCCGTTTGAGGCGGCGGCGTCAACGCGTTGCGGCGACAGTTTTGGCATTTTAAAGAAAAAGTGGACCGCGGGATCAACCACGCGACCCGCGTTCGTTCACGTAAGTATTACTCGGGTACCCTCGACCTCTCTCAGCGTCTCATCTTCCCCCGCAACTCCGAATCTATCCCGACGACAACCTAATGGAGTCGAGCTCCTCCACCGCCGTCAAAGGGGCAGCAATTGTCATCGACGAGGAACTTGCTTGCAAATCCATCGCCAACAACCAGCTCGTCTCTGACGAAGATGTTCGAAGCTTTAAGCTGGAGATCGAATGGCGCGGCTCTCTAGCCACCCTGATGTGGTGGACTGCAAGGTTGTGTACAAAGAAGAGGATGCACATTTGGTTATGGAGTTATGTGCTGGAGGGGAACTATTTCACCATCTTGAGAAGCACGACCGATTCATGGAGCGGGAGGTGGCAGTCCTACTCCGGGATCTGATGGAGGTGGTGATGTACTGCCATGATACTGGAATTGTTTATCAGGATCTGAAGCCGAAGAACATTGTTTTGGTTACCAAGTTGTCGTCTTCTCCTATCAAGCTTGCATATTTTGGCCTTGCTACTTATATCAAGCCTGGTAATTTAAGAAATTTTCGGGTTGATTGCTGCTTCTTAGCTGTTATCTATCATTTTAATTTTAAATTATTTGTATTATCTAAGTTATTTGGTTTTCTTGCATGAGATGCAAATGCTAGTTTTAAATTTCTATGCATGATTGAATGGTAAAAAGATGATAATACACTAATGACTATCATTTTAGATAGTATTATTGAAGGATTTACATGTTATCTTGAATTTATATGTTTTTATTTGGTTGTATATGACAATTTAATCTCTAAAACACAAAAAATATCACTTTCATTGATGTTCGTTAACTATCCTTGTGATTTAGGGGCTGTCTGGTAACATATTGGAGTGAGATTTAACTTAAATCTCGTTCGAAAAAAAAGATTTGACAAATATTTGCTTATGAAGTTTAAAAATGTGGTTGTCACAGTCTTCTTTTAAACAGTTTTACCAAGCAGAGATAGAATTATCATTTTCTCAGAAACAACTGTTTTCACACAGTTGCACCAAACAGACAGTCAGCTTCCCTGCAGCAGCTTTCTAGCGCAGCGCAGCTGCAGCTGCAACTGAAAAACTGAGAAACTGAGAAGCTGCAGCTGCCCCAAACAGAGTCTGAGTCAATCTGTCAACAAATACCCACATAACATCACGAGAATGTCGTGACCTGACAATCCAATCACAAAATACATAGCAATCTCCTCCCATTTCCACTTTGGAATCAGTAAAGGCTGTAACCAACTTCTAGAAAGCTAATGTTTTACCTTCACTAGATGACATGTAGGACACTTGAAAACAATTCTGTTCCACAATCCTCTTCAATCCGACCACTAAAATATTTCGTTGAGATCCTGGTACATTTTACTCCTCCCTAGGTGAATAATATTGTCAGACAAATGTGTCTATTGAATTTCCCTCAGATTATCAACATATGGAATTCAATAAGCCATTCAAGTCTAACACATACCTCTCCAAACATATTGCCTTAACATGCTCCAAGTTTTTCTGAAGCCTCGACATTGGTGCCTCCTTCTTCCCCCTCTTTCAATACACGTGAGCACGACGTCACTGCATCCTTGACTAGGGCTCGACTTGACCCAACACAGTGCCTATTACCGCACACCCAAGCCCCCACCTCCTTCAGGTTCTTCTCCTCCTCCCGCCTTCCTTCACCATAGATAAGCTGCTCGACTATACAGGTAAGTCATTCGATAATTTATAGGGTGAACATCACCTTTTTGGCTTCCCGACTCTCTCATTCTCCCCACCATTAGGGAAGCCTTTGCTGAAATCAGAAAAGAATTATGAAGAAACTCATGATTGCAGGAAGTGTGGATTCATCTCGCACTGAAAGCTCTACCTTGTACGCACACAAATCTTCCAATGAGTCAAGCCGAAGAAGAATCATCCCTTTGTGAACATTGCAAGAAACATGGTACACAAAGGACAAGTGCTGGAAACTACATGAAAAATCTACAGAATGGAAACCTGGACATGCCCAATGCCCATACTGCCACTTCTGAAGGGTTAGTCAACTCTAATGCCTTCACCAAAGAACATCTAGAGGTGTTGAAGAAACTTCTTTTTAGCACAACGGGGTGGCTTGCCAACTTGATGATGCACTAAGGTACCATATCATCCTATCTCGCTAATAATAGAAGATTTCAATCTTAAATAATAGATTCGGGTGCTTCTGATCACATAACTGGAGATATCCATGCTCTCACCGGCTACCAAGAGTTCACCACCTCCAAATTTGTTAGACTAGCTGATGGATCTCACTCCAGGATTGTTGGGAAAGAAGTGAAAGTCTCCAAAGCTATGTAGTTTTCTTCTATGCTATATGTTCCTCAATTAGATTGCAACAAACTTCTTATTAGCAAGCTTAAGCTGACTTGAACTGTGTTGCTAAATTTTATTCCAACCCTTGTGAATTTCACGTGGTGGACTCAAGGAAGGTGATTGATAGTGATGAATTGCATCAAGGTCTATACCAACTCAAGAATAATTATTCTCTTAACACAGGTGTCTTCTCCACCATTCTCGTCTCATGCTTTTGAGTTTGTTGTGTCCAAGTCTGTTGAAAGTTAAGTTTTATTATGACAGTCGTCTGGTTCATCCAAATTTTAATTATGTTAGGGTTCTATTAATATGAAACCTATCAATTGGCTAAAAATAATCGTCATGTCTATCCTCTGTCTCAATACAAACATCACATCCATTCTCTATCATTCACAATGACATTTGGGGACCTTCAAAAATAAAAATTCAACAATGGAGTTAAATGATTTGTCTCTTTTATTGATGAACACACTAAGAACGAATTGAATATTTCTCAAGGAGAAATTTGAAACTCACAAATCTTTTAATCATTCCATTGCATGATGTACACTCAATTCCAAGTTCCAACATAAAATTCAGATTCTCAAAAATGATAATCAAAGAAATACTTTAACTCTATTATTGGAACCTACCTTGCAAAGACTAGGATCATTTATGTGAGTTACTATATTGAAACCCCACAACAAAATGGGATAACTGAGAAAGAATAAACATCTCCTATCTAGATCAATAATGCTTTCTCATAATGTTCAAAAAATTTTTTGGGGAGAAATCATGCTCACAATCACCTACTAGATTAATAGAATGTCAAGCAGGGTCATTGGATTTAAAACTCTTCTCGATGTTGTGATGGAAAAATATTCTCATGTCATAGCTTTCTCATCTAATCTTCAACTAAAAATATTTGGTCGTCTCCTTTGTTCACCTTCACCAACTAAACCGCACAAAGCTTGACCTAAAGTCCAAATATATCTTCCTTGGGTATTTCTAACAAAAAGGGTACATAATTATTCGCCCATTACAAGAAAATACTATAGCTCTATGGATGTGACTTTCTTTCAAAAATAACCCTACTATCCTAAATTTGAAATTTAAACATTGG
>JXCR01147562.1:68417-83724 GCA_002079205.1 Phalaenopsis hybrid cultivar | reverse complement strand
GTGGGGGGGGGGTCTGCGTAAATATCAAACTCGAGACACAATTTTGAATACACACATTGGTCTAAGAGTCACCACAACCAATTCTACTTCTTTCTAATCACCCCGTCTGCCAAGTTTCACTATTTGAGGATATCCAACTTGAGATTGACAACAAGGAGCTTCGTCTTACACTAGGAAAAAGAAATCCACTGAGCAGGAAAAAGACAATATGCAACCAATGAATTGTTCACAACCAAACCTGAATCTGCAAATCTCTAAAGTTCCAAGGGAGGTGGAGTTTGGTGGAGAAGATGACAAAAGTTGCACAAATTATCATATCCAGAAGTATGTTCCCTAGAGAAAATTATCAACTTAAAAAAATATATATATATCTAATCTCAATAGAGTACATATACCCAAGTTTATTCATGAAGCATTTGAAAGTCCAAAATGGACAAAGGCAATTAAATATGAGATCCAAGCACTTGATCAAAATGAAAAATGAACCTTAACAAAATTTCCTCCAAATAAAAATATCATTGGGTGCAAATGGGTATTCAATGTAAAGTATGAGCATATGTTTGCACTGAGAGGTTCAAGGCTAGGTTGGTCGCCAAAGATTTTAGATATTTGCACCAGTAGTCAAGCTAAACACTGTCAAATTTCTTTCCTCAATGGTGAACAAAGAGTGAGGACTACATCAACTTGATATAAAAAATTCCTTCTTGAATAAAGATCTTGAGGAAGAATTGTATACGTAGATCCCACAAGGGCTCGAAAATGGCTAAAAAAACAACTGGTTTATAAACTAAGTCACTTTATGGCCTCAAACAAACACAATAAGCTTGGTTCGACACGTTTTCCAACGCTCTGAAATCTAATGAGTACATCCAATGCTAAATGAATCATACACTGTTCATAAAACATACACAGAGAAGTAAGAAAGCTTTTACTCATTATCTATGTAGATGTATAATCCTGAAAGGTCATGATGAGAAAGAGATTGGGAAGATTGAGAAGGTTCTTGCCACGAAATTTGAAATCAAGACTCTATGAGCTATGACATACTTTATGGACATGGAAATGGCCTGGTCCAAATTGGGAATTGTGATATCTCAAAGGAATCTTAGACCTGCTAAAAGAGAGATGAATGTTGGGGTGTGAACCTGCTGGGGCTCCTATGAAATTCAACAAAAGATTACATACATGGGAAGATAAGACATAAGTAGAAAAAGGTAGGAAAACTTATCTACCAGTCCCATACGGCCACACTAGACCGGATATCGCTTATTCTATCAGCATTGCGAGTTAACATATGAATGATCAAAATGAAGAGAATTTGAAAATGGTTTACAAAATATTTAAATTTCTTAAGAAGTAAGAATTAGACAATAGGGAGGTAGATGTTTACACTGATACTAGTTGAGCAAGAAAACTGACCGATAGAAAATTCACATCTGGGTATTGCTCCTCTGTGTGGGGAAATCTTGTCACATGAAAGAGCAAGAAGCAAGCGACAATCTCTCGAAGCAATGCAAAATCCAAGTACAGAACACTTGCTTTGGGAATTTGTGAAGGAATTTAGATCCAAAGGATACTAAATGAGTTAGGATATTCTACGATTAATCCCATAAAAATATTCAGGGACAGCCAAGCTGCCGTTAGAATTTCAAAGGATCATTTGTATCCTGATCAAACACATTGAGATTGATAGACAGTTTCTCTCAAAAAGTCAATGGTGGCATTATTTACTTGATCAACATTTCAACTCATCATCAAGTTATTGATGTATTCACTAAAGCTCAACCTCCAGACAACTTCAATGAGTTGAATGTCAAGCTGGGCCTTTATATGATCTAACTTGGGAAGGAGGGAGTGCAGAATTTTGAGAAAATATAGAAAGATTTGATTATAAGTAATTTAGGAAACTCTTTGATGGGTTTTATTTTCTTCCTATTTATGTTTATTTCCTTTCTATGTTTAGAGTTGATATATTTAGTAAGTTTGTAAATTAAGAAGGAATAGTTGGCATATATATATGTAACCTCATAGTTAAAAATTGTGAATAAGATTTCAAAAATAATTCTCTCCTTAGTTTTCTTTACCAAGCTTAATCTTCCAGTAAAATTTGCATATTCCTAATAAAAACTTTCTTAAATACAACGCCACTTTAGAGACAAAACGATGTCTTTTTTTAAACATTTTTTTAGCAGATAAAATAAGAAAGAAATAAGACTAGCTGATAGCAAATAAAGTTATTTGGTCACCATGTCAGCAAAGGGACAGTATTTTATATACCTTGCATTTATCCCACAAAGAAGGTAATAGTTCTTCGGAAGTTAAGTTCTTCTGTAATTTCCTATACATGGCATTGATCAACTTGTCAACCTACAAATAATGGGCCAAGAAAAAGAAATTTAAATACAACACTCAGAAATAAAAATAAAAAAACAGCGTGATAGATTTGTTATTACTCCTGATAGACTGGATTTTATCATCTTTCTAAGATCCATCTTTGATAAGCCAAGCTGAAAGGGAATCTGCATAATCAAAAGCTGAAGTTAGTCAAAATTGGAGACTACAATCAGCCCAAGTGGCTTGCCAAGAATCTGTGAAGATGGAAATATGATGACAACAGGGGCCCAAACTATAGAAGAAATGGAATAACAAAACTGTAGAAAGATTATTAAAGTCATGAAAGAAACATCGTAAATCTTCATAGCGCTGTTTAAAATTTAAAGATAACCAAACGATTTGTGCTCTTTCCATGTATAACATGTATTATACTGTAACTAAGTTAGCATCTACGATTTGTGCTCTTTCCAGCTATTATATTTTTGTGCTCTTTCCATGTATATCATATTGGCTGATTATTCAGCCAAATCAGCTGGTAAAGACTAAATTTCCCATAGGCTAACCACAATAAGTAAAGTCAAATAAGGCTACAAATGAACTATACCATACCGGTTTTTAAGGATTTTTTAAACCTCTTCAATTTTAGCCGGATTATCATTTAATTTATTTAATTGTTAATTGTAGTAAATATAAAAAAGTCACATCTTTATTCAGAAAATAAAAATGATGATAATAGTATCCCTATCTTTATGGAGTTCTAGATCATTAATTGACGAATAAAAAATTGAAAAGACCAATTATGATGGTCCTTCTCTTCCTCATTTGATTTAAGCTATGTAAATGAATGACTTCAAGTTGTATACATAAATTCATCTATTTTACTTGTTCTCTTAATGTTTCTTCCCTAGGTTCCAAGCTCCGCATCAAATTGATATCAATGCCAGGTTTCAATTATAGGATTAGAGTATTACGGGCTCACCATGTTTCTAGAGATTAGGCGAGTCTTTGTAATTCCACTTTGTGTCCATCAATCATTCAAAAAAGGCTTGTCTTTCCATATGGTCAAAAAAATTAATGACTCAGAAGCATCCCAGCCATGGGAATGTCCCGTCCAAAAGAGATGAGATGGGATTTAAAACGATTTAGGTATGGTAACGGGCAATATGAGAAGAATGAAATAAGTGAAATTTCAAGTAATTTAATTTTATTTCAAAAGAAAGTGGATATAAATTTAATATACATAAATCATGAGGCTTAATTGGATTGATTAGTAAACATTAAATAAATAAATAAACATAAAAATGATAATAACATAAGTCTTATAAGTTTTTATTAAGTGATAACAAGAAAATATTATAGAGGACCGCAAAAAGTCGGGGCAGCGGCGAACCCTGCAAACCATGATCAGAACACAGAGGAGTAGAATGGATGAATAGAATACCGTGCGAGCAAATAGAAATGACTACCTACATTTTTAGGCTCGTTTTGAAAAAGGTTACCTTTATTGTACACATAGACAGTAAATCTTGTGATAGATGTCTTATATATGAAACAAACAAAAGTAACAATAGAACTGAGTCATTTATTATTTCAATTTACTGTTTTGCTCTTGACTGCTCATGACATATGAATATATACTGCTATACTCAAGCATAAAATTTTCTTAATTCGTAAATTATTATAATTTTGAAATATATTTAACCACTGAGTTGTTTAACTCATATTAGAGTTATTAAATATTTTCAGGTCAATTTTATTAGAATGAATGGATAATAAAAATTATATTTGCAGATGTCGAGATCTACAGACATCGAGGAGCCACATAAGATAGGTAGAATGATAAATTCTTTTATATCAGTTGTACAAGTTCTAAATTTGAATGAATTTTTGTTTAAGTAAATCTTTGGATCAAGCTGGTACTTCTATGATTCGAAAACTCTTAAATATTTACACCAAATTTGTAAGAAAATATGTTTAGTCAGGAATTTTTTTGCCCAACCATTTGTTCCTGTCTCAATATGTCAAGCTTCCAAGCCGGGTCGTGATATCCATGATTTCATTTGCCTAAAAAATGAAGCATTATTGATTGTTTTATTCATTGCCAACAAAAAATTGTCGTCTGTTTAGTAGTTTCACACTTTATGACAGTTTACTTACAGCATTCTAGTAGTTTGACATTGAATCATTATCAGTCTTTATATACTCATTACCTTGTAATTTGTGTAATGAGCTGAGAGATTAACTTAAAAATCTGTGAGATTCTAAGATTAAATGTTCACAGCTGAAAAGACTAAGGACCATTTTGATCATTTACTTACACAATTCATCTGATGATTAGAGGTGAATTAAAAACTAAACAGGGTAATTGGAAAAACGAGTCCCTCCAACGAGGAGAAAAAGGTGAAGTGGCAGCATANGAGAAAAAGGTGAAGTGGCGGCATAAGCAAATATGAAAAAAGAAAATTACTTCAAAAAGAAAAACGAAGTAAGAATATACAGATGGAAATTCATTATCATTATCTCACCTCCTCAGGAGTAATGGTGTACATTAAATCCTCAATTTTCCGATGGAACTGAAATAATCTTTCAAATTGCTGCAACCAAACAAAGATATTCACTAGGCACAAAGTCAGTATATAAACAACATAAAATCCAAAAAACTGTTTATGGGAAAAAATAAAAATAAAAATAAACAAATTACAATAGGATGAAAGAAACATATACTTACAATGTAAATAATCATATTGATATGCCGAGTACAAGCTTGCTCATAAGATTCACTAGCTTGATGGTAGAATTTGGCAAGAGTGGGCACCACATTGGCTAGATCATAAAGACTGTAAGACAAACAAAACTTGCATCAGGAATTAGCATTAGGACATAGATTTTGGATTTTACGAGTATTAACTACGAATTAAAAACTGTCAACAGTGAGTAATCAGCAAACATGACAGAATAAACTGAAAATAAGAATAACCTGTTCTGGAAGGCTGCATAGTTTTCTAAAAGTACAATATCAGCATATTTTGGATCAGCTTGTGCTATCTTCTCCAAAGTCGAAAACATTATGCTAACCTGCTCCAAAAATAACAACAGTTTTTCTCACAAATTGCGAACTGACGCACATTATTATCAGCCATACGTGAACTGCCACGCATAGAAGGGCTCCATAAAAAGTTATACAGAGAAGCAGAGGGAGGCAAGAGGTCTATGTTTCCTAACTTACCCAGGATGACGCAATTGATGTAAAACACAAAACGAAAGTATGATTTGTAACACAAAAAATCATTAAATACACAAAAGCTTTGCTTTCTTTCAGAGTAAACTCAAAGTAAATGAAAAACAAACAAAAGGATGATGAGAAAATAAAAAAAAAATCAAAGAAAACAATGAAATTATTGAACCACAAAAAATCAGATAGCAAATGCTCCTTTTCTTTTTTTTAACTGCGAATGAAAATCCACTTGGGGCAAATACGACAGCAATCAAACACTTTTCAATACCAATAACAAATATTTTGGTAAGAAATAGACTAAAGAACCAGATCCCCAGCAATACGTAACCTTTACGTAATTTAAAAATATACCCAATTTTTCACTTCCCCGAAATCCACCTGAACTATTTTTATAAAATTCAACATTTTGTGCGATGAAATTAATATATAGCACCATAGAAAAATTATTAATATATTTTGAATCAAAAAGTTCAAAATAAAAACGTAATTAATCTTAATTAATAACTTAATTAACTTAACTGATCCATGTTAATCACTCTGGGTAGCAATCCTGGTTAGGGCATGCAACGGGATAGAAAATAAATGGATTGGATTCACTGGGTGGGTGGATTAATCAAATGTATTTATTACATTTATATATGAATATATTTAATGAGCTCTTAATCCCTCCCAATTCTGTGATTTCATCCACCATTACTGATCCTGTTCACACTCTGCACATTTCCACATGCGATCAGGTTCTTGAACGATAGCAAGCCTGATACCGGAGTTAGCCCAAAAATGAATAGGGAAGTAGATTTTATTATGCAAAAGCAACGGAATTATAATCAAGACCTTACAAAAATAAAAAATAAAAAACATAACACAACAAAACACATATATCCTGCTAAGATGAGGCAGGACAGCTGGTGGAACGGCGGCGAGGTGGCTGGAACAGTGGACAGCAGGCTAAAAGAGTAGAGAGGGGGTAGCTGTGAGCAGGAGGGTGCAGGGAGGTAGGCGGCAGCAAGGGGAATGGTGCAGAAAGATGTGGCAGCGGCCAGGGGGTGCAAGGAAGGGATGGCGACAAGAAGGTAAAGGGAAAAGATGCGGAAATAAGCAGAGGTAATCACCATCATAGAGCAGGATAAAGCCGGAATACAATCTGTTCTCAAATACAATCCTAACAATGGAAAAGACGTGGACGACAGAAAACACTGAAATAAAAATTGAACCCAAATCAAAGAAAAAATAACATCTGTGTGTGTGTAAATATATATATTTTCTTTTTAAAGGAAATCGATATTTAACTGATTTCTCATGCGTTTTTTAGCCCCATGATGAGAGTCCGGGCCATGTGCCTAAAATTCCAGAGCCCCGCGCCACGGTGATATTGAACTCTTGACCTGATGGGACTTACAGTGACCCAGCCACCAATAGCTCAAGACTTGCGACATTATATATATATATATTCGCCACAATAAAAATTTTATTGATGGAAAAAGGATACAAAGGTTTCAGTGAGCGGGTGTTAGAAACCCACTTACAAGACATACAAGACTCAAAAAAGATACCCAGAATGTGCAATTATACCTAAAAAAATTAGATTTCGTGAAATCGTAGAAGAGCGCAGAGCAAGAGTAGAGGAGGTCAATCATGATGGGAGGATTTTCCTTTCCCCCTCCCCCTGGTCCTAGGAATGAAGTCCAACAACAAACTATGAAGGGGGCTTCCACCCAAGATGATCAAACTGTCATCCTGGAGATTCTGGAAGTGAGGCATTTCCTTTTTTCTTCCTATTATATTTTTGAATTTGTCATTCATCTTCCACTTGTTGTTCCAGGTGATCATTTATTAGATTTTTAGTGGAGAACTCACATTGATCTTGGCATTCCTCCAATGTATGAGTACCTTCCCCAACAACAATAAGTGGTGCCAACTCTTTTGGGTGAACATCTAAAACAATCAAATGAGAGGGATTTGGAGTCTCAGTAAGCTTGCTTAGAGGTGGGTTCTCATCAGGTTCATCGAAAGCAGTATCAGGCTGTGTAGGATTGTTTCCGTTGTTAGGAGTGGGGACAACAAGCAACTCATCAATCTGGTTAACATTAGTAACAACAGGTTCCAATAAAGTTGCATGGTCTAAAGTTGTCACTTGGGTAGCACTGGCAGAATTAACATGTTCAGTAATAGATGGTTCCTTTGCATTTTGTTCAACAATAGACTTATCTATATCCAGTTGTATTGAAATAGTGGGTTTCAACTTTGGGTGTAATCTGAAACATTTTATCATGTGTGTGGTCAAACATCTTACAATGATTGCAGTAGTAAGGTCTTTGTTCCATAATGATTTGTTGCCAGTAAACATTATGAGCAGTGCCAAATCAGATTTCTTCTACTTTTGGAAGTATAATATCCCTCCATTAAAATCCTTGAAGCAGAAGTTCTTGAAAAATTAAAAATAGATATGTCGAACTTCATTGGTTTTCCAAGAATTACCCTAATAGCATATGGTACTTGATGGTTGAAGAAGTGAAACTTGAGTCCAGATAATTTAAACCATATAGGCATAATGGGAGGTTCTTGACTCGAATTAAAGTCAGGGGCCCATTTAAACAATTTTATGTGTTTGTCCCCAATTAAGATGAATTTCTTCGAGAATATCCTTGCATAATCTTCCTCTTTGCTGGACTGTATCATAACATGTCTTCCATCAAATAGTCCCACCTTTCCGCCCCTAATTAGTTTGAAATCTTCAAAAACTTCCCTTATAGTCTCCATCTTAGGGTGATCAAATTGGAACTTTCCAATCAGTGAAAATTTATGATTTTCAATAAGGGTTGAAATTTCAGTGTCAGAAAAAATTAATGCTGGTTTGCCCCCCTTTTTTCTTGCTTTTTAATGAAGTTACAATCTCCCTGTCCCGAAAATGAATCATGATACATCTGCAGAAAAACCAAACTATCCCCGAGATGGAAATGAGCATTGTCTTTATCAACCACAGCAGCATAGGAGGGGTTTACCCACATTCAGAGTAGGCTCAGTCACAAAAGTGGATGAGAGAGCTGTCATGAAATCCGAATAACAGAAAACCGCAAAAACACAAAGAAGATGAGGAAAGAATAACACCCCGACACGAACACAACACCACAAAAAGTCAGGGCAGCGGCGAACCCTGCAAACCATGATCGGAACGCAGAGGAGTAGAATGGAAGAATCTCGCCCAAATCTGTCGTCGCCGAAACCCTACAACGCAGGAGCTTCAAAGTCTCCAAAGCCGACTTCCGATGCACAACACCTTCTCGAAACTCCGACTCACCACCAGCTCCGCGCGCGCGCGCACACACACACAGATATATATATGTATATATATATATATATATGTATATATATATATATATGTATATATATATATATATATATATATATAACGGCTCACCTAGCCACTATGTAGATGGCCTCGACGATGCGTTCCTATGCCACTGCACTTGCCAACGACTTTCCTATTCCTACTCGTGCTCTTCTTTCAGGTTCAGAGCCTGGTTTTCATATTAGCAAGTCCTGCAATGTTCCACAATCTTTCCATAACGCTCTTGAAGGTGGTTGTGATCACACTTTCATAAAAAAGCTTGATAAAAAAAAGGAAGTCTGCTCTGATTCTCACTGAGGTTGAAACCAGTACTCCCGCATTCAGTTGACATTTTGCTCTAGTGAGAAAATTCATTTATGGTCACCCAAAACTTGAGATCATTCGGAAAGAGTTTGATGCTACGAAGTTATTTGACAGTTGGAATATCAGCTTACTTGACAGACAACATATCCTTATTCAGTTATCTCACGATACTGATTACACTCGCATTTTTTGTCAAAAAATTATCAAAATCGACAATCATTTTATGAAAATTCTGAAGTGGACTGTCGATTTTGATCCAAAAGCGGATGCCCTATCATTCATATTTGGATAAAGTTTCCGGGGTTAAAATTACATCTGTTTAACTTGAAAATTCTGTACTCCTTGACAACTGCTTACGATAAGCCTCTCAAGATTGATAGTCCTACGTTTGCTGTCACTTGACCCTCAGTGCTTGTGTGTTAGTTGAGAGAGATATCACTCAATCAACTCCGGATGAGGTATGTATTGACATTACTTACAACGGGTATTGACAAAATGTTGAAATAGAACCACACCCTCCTTATTGCTCTCATTGTAGTATGTTTGGTCATAGTTCTACTATTTGTTATCGCTTGAATCCTCATATAAGGCCGAATATCGGTAAAGATCAGTCATCTACCATCCCTATTGAGAAGATGTAACCCGATCCTCTTTTCAACACCGCAGTTCTGATGAACACCATACTATAGGTACAAATCCAAATGTGCTTATATCACTCACGGTTATTGAATAAGACTCACTTACATGCCAAGACACACGAGAATGCTCTTTCAATTCGAAAAAAAAAATAGCTAGCACAAGTAGTTGCTTTTAATATTCAACAACCTACACGTGTCGCACACTTTAGACCAATCTACTGATCAGGTGAGTCAATCTTCGGAGGAGGAATGATAGGTCTATACCAAGAGGAAGAAAAAGAATGGAGGACGACTCAAGCTCGAGAACTTATTGGATGATACATTGGTTACTACTGGCAATGACACTCAACTTACCAATTTATTAGCTGACTCCTTCCCTAGAACTAGAGGCAGAGACAAGACAAAATTGGGTAGCTCTCTAGGTACCTGATTCTCCGTATTTTGACACATTTTGGTTTTTTCTTTACGTCTCTCATGTATTTTTCTGTTTTTTTCTCTTTTTGGAACATTTTACATGTGGTGATTATCATGTGGGCAAAGTGTCATGTTTGGACCCTCCTACACAATTTATATGTATCTTACTTTCTTTTAATATATTAGCCATTAGACTTTCTCAAATACACACACACACACACACACACCCCTAGGGTGGCATCCCTAAGCCAGACCAAGAGTTCGTCGACCCCTGCAACTCTCTCATTGAACAAGTTCAGCCTTCCCCCACGGCTAGTTCAACCCTCAGGTGAGTCACGCGTCAGTCTCCTGAGGTTTGAGGAGCTTCGACCGCATTTGTTGAAGTTTTTAGTTCTTCGTAGTACGGAGTCAAATTCGCAACATTGAAAATAAAAAGAAGATAGTAATCCCCTGAAAGGTAGATCTTATAAGTATTATCGTTCAGGTCCTTTAGGATCTTAAAAGGTCCATCACTTTTGGGCTTGAGCTTCCCGAATGCTCCAGCCGGAAACCATTCTTTCTTCAGTCGGATCCACACTAAGTTCCCTCGAAAAGTCTCCTTTTTCCTAGTTTTATTTGTCTGTGCTTGGTACTTACGGTTTTGATTGGTGATCTCCTTTCCCAACTCCTCATGTAACTTCTAAATATCTTGCACACTCTCCTCAACATCCTCACTAATCTTTGATGTTGAAAGGAGTGGCACTAAGTCAAGTTGAGTAAGAAGGTTGCGCCTGTACACAATGTCAAACGAGGTGAGTCTAGTGGCCCAACTTACGGATCTTTTGTAAGAAAATTCGGTTTGGGCTAGACTCAAATCCCATTGCTTAATATTCTTCCCCACAAAGCATCTCAGAAGGTTCCCAGACTCTTGTTCAGCACCTCCGTGTGACCGTTCGTTTGTAAATGAGCTGCTAAACTAAATTGAACCTTAGTGTCAAACTTCCCGTATAGGATTTTCTAGAAGTGGCTCGGAAACATGACACCTTTGTTAGAAGTGATGGTCCTAAGTATCCCGTGTAGTCTCACAACCTCTCTGAAGTACAAATCAACAACATGCAATACATCCAACGTCCAGTGGTAGAGTACGAAATGTGCCATCTTCAAAAACCTATCACCATAAACATCAAATGATCCTTATTTTGATGCGTTCTCGGAATACCCACCACAAAATTCATGTTAAAATCCACCCATGGGACCTCTAGTACATGTTATGAAGTGTATTTTAATGCATTTTGCCCTCTAGTTTTGGCCACATGACAAATTCTACATTGCCTGATGGGCCACTCCACATCTTTCGTCAGTCAGGGCCAAAAAAGTATTTTATCACGAGTGAAAGTCTTATCCTTACCAAAGTGTCCTACAAGTCCTCCACCGTGGCTTTCATGAATAATGAACTCTCAGCGAACATCTATGAATGCACAACTTATTATAGTGGAACAAGCAACCATCAGCTCTGTGAAACTGCTAGACAAGCTTCTCTTGACACTATTCCTAGATATCTTTGAAAGCTTCGTCTAACTCATACAACTGCACTACCTCAAAGCTTACGACACGTGTGCATAGAAGTGACCGGCAAGTGACGACAACTCAGTGCATTTGCTACTCGATTCTGGCTTCCTGCCTTGTGTTCAACTATGAAATGGGACAATTCCAAGAACACCTAGAACGCACGTCGGTCCTCCAGTTTGTTCTGACAGTTCAAGTACTTCAAAGCCTCGTGATCCGTAAATAAAATGAACTTGCTCGTCAGCAGATAGTGATTAAGAGCTCTCATGATTACATATAACTCTTTGTCGTACTTCAAATAATTTCTTCTAGACTCATTCAACTTCTCACTGAAGAATGTCAGTATTACTCCAATCCCCACATTAGAAACGTCACACTCTAACTCGAACAACTAATTGAAGTACAATAATGCCAATATTGATGCATGAGTCACCTTCTCCTTCAGTGTGTCTAAACTGGACTGAGCTGCATCTGTCCACTGAAATTCCTTTTTCAAGAGTTCTGTCAGGGGAGTTGTGATGGAGATGAAGCTCCTGATGAATCACCTATAGAAGGATGTCATCCCCAAAACTGTTTCAACTCAATAAAAAAAATTATGGGTCCGTCCAGGCCTCGATCTTTGTGATCCATTTGAATGCTTAAACTAGACACAATATAGCCCAAAAAGGATATCTACGCTATTAGGAAGTGGCACTTCTGTAGGTGGTCGTTTAACCTCTTTGCTTCCAAAACCTTGAAGACCGTCGTCAGAGGATCTAAACGCTCCTCTTCGGATTGGTTGTATACTATAATATTATTGATGTACATCACTAGGAACTTCTCGATGTGAGCTAAGAACACTTGATTCGTCAATCTCATGAATGAGCTAGGCGCATTAGACAATCTGAATGGCATGAATATTCACTCGTATAATCCATCCCAAGTCTTGAAAGCGGTCTTCCACTTGTCCACTAATCTCATATGAACCTGATGATACCCGCTGCGCAAGTCGATCTTAGAAAAGTTGAAGGAACCAAACATCTGATCCAATAGTTCGTTCAATCGTAGTATGAGGAACCTGTATTTGATAGTGATATGGTCTGACTATCAATGCACAATCTCCATGATATGTCCTTGGGTGTCCATGAATGAGGACGGTTGTCTTTGTCTCTGTTGTTTTTCCACCTTCAAGGCTAAGGTCATGACATTTCCTAGTGACCAATAGGGTTGCAGTTGCACAACATGTTGATAGCTTGCTTCAGATCCCCCAGATATCGAGCTATGGTTTTTTCCTCTAGCTCGATCAATTAACAATTCATCTGCAGTTGGTCAAGTTGTGTCGTGAACTCTTTCATTGATAGGTCCCCCTATTGTAGGTGGAATCTCAGGAACATACTTTGATGGTAATTGTGAAGTTCCGTTTCATTTAACCGAAAGAGGAATCGAAGAGTTACCAACTCGTGAAGAACCGAAAGAGGTGAAGAGGAAGTGGGGGTCAGAAAACCGAATAGAGAGGGAGAGGAAACAAGGGGTTGAGAATGCAAGGGATGAATTCGCTCTATAAATCATTGTAGTGGACTTCCTGTAGCGAAGAGCGACTCTGGTAAGGACAGAGGGATCAAGCAGCTTGGGCATAGCTGAGTGCGCTTGCAAAGCTGAGCAGATCGCAAGTCAGGGCTTTGTGCACGCTTACGATTTTGGTTACGAAGTTGGCGTGCTCGACAAAGAAGATATCGAGTGAGCTGTGTTCAAATCGGGCATGGACGGTACAACTAATAGGAGGTTAAGGAGAGACGTGAGTCTGTGGAAATAAAGAAAATGAGGTTGGACCAAGCCGGTTGCGAGGAGATGATGTGCAAACTCATGCACAGAAGAGCAGAGGAAATTGCGTGAGGGGAAGAACTTTTTTGTTCGTGTGATGTAGGCTTGACCAATATAATGTTTATTTATCTTAATAATAATAATAATAATAAGATATATATATATATATATAATAAGATGGCGTCGATGGTGAGCTGCTCTGCTAGGGTTTCACCTGATGGTGATTCCCTGGCTTGACCTTCAGCTTTACCGTCGTGCTCGATGACGAAACTCTTGTACTCGACTACTAATTCTACGTTCGTCGATCCCTCCTGCGTTCATTGATCCCTCCTTCGATCGTCGACTCCCGCGTCATCGACGACGAAGGGACTTCCAGTCTCGTCGTCGACTCGTCTCGTCAAGCTGTGTGAATCTCTCCTTCGCGCTTTCCCATCGAGTTGTTGTTCTGCGACTCACGCTGCAAATGTTTTTGACAACTGTGGTTTCGTCCCGACGGCCTTGTTTCCTGTCCGACAGAGCATCTTGTCGGCGGAGATGACATCGACTCTCCATTCCTATGCCACTGCAATTGCTGCCGGCGACCTCTCTATTCGTACTCGTGCTCCCCTTTCAGATTCAGAAACTAGTTTTCATATAGGTAAATCTTGCAATGTTCCACAATCATTCCACGAGGCTCTTGAAAGTGGTGGCGATCACACCTTCAAAAAAAATTGGGAAAGAAAAATGGAAAGTCTGCTCTTATTCTCACAGGTTGAAATTGGTACTCTCGGATGACAAATCTGGAGCAAATGACAACTCATCTTCGGATGGCGATCGAGGTGACAATAGAGAGACAGCAGAAGAAGCTTCGGCTGGATTTCGATAGATTTAAATAACATACCTATAGGACGTCGAGGTAGTTCGTCTTGCACGACGTAAATCCTCACACTATCTTTTAGGACTTTCTACAATTTCATATCGTAAGATATAAGTCCTAAACTTTTTAGGCTTTCGAGGTTGTTGTCTGGCACTACATAAATCCTCATATTTTCTCAGGCTATTTGCATATGACATACAAACACAAGTTCCGAATATCTAAATAATTTACAGGACTGAAATATCACATAATTTCCCTTTTAAAGACATAAAGCCAAATCATAGGTTAGCTTGAGATATCACTGAATATTCTTCAGTATCTTCGACATCTCTTACTTTTCGTTCCTTTGGATTCCAGAAATAATTGTTCATATTTGAATCTATCCCATTTGACTTTTTCTATGAACAATCGTGGAAACTTGAACGTTGAATTCTTGAAGACGAAACCTCTGATCATTATCGAGAGTTTTCTTAGGTGACTTCGGTTATCTAAGATGTAATTAACTATAGGGGTTTGCCTTTATAGGGAGTTAAGAACACAAATTAATCTAAACCCTATCTAATCTGTGTATTAGACAGGGGAATTTGTCGGCCATAAATTTCGCAGACCAAAATAGTCATAAACTTTTAAATTTAAATAGTTAAGCCTACAATAAGTGATACGTTCATCATTCGAGATAATATATCATTTATGGTATTGTGCTCAGCTATTTAAAATATTAGATATATGAGGTCTACCCGGTCTCATCATTTTCAAATATATATATATATATATATATATATATATATATATATATATATATATATATATATATATATATATATATATATATA
>JXCR01147562.1:55121-66534 GCA_002079205.1 Phalaenopsis hybrid cultivar | reverse complement strand
TATATATATATATATATATTTACACACATGTATATATACGGCTTCTTACGATGGGTCTCCTTCGCTCTGCTAGGTTTTCCGTTGATGGCGACCCTAGCTCGAAACAAAACAGACGTCTGTTTTCGCTCGCTCGTTTCGATCCTTCCCGTATTCGTCTTCGGCTATGGCTGACAGAGCCTGCTCGCCTGCTGCTAGCGTCTGCGCGCGCTGCAGGTTCGTCACGACAGCTCGACTGGTCCGCAACATTTTCTGCCAGACTGCTCGACTGCTCAACTGCTTGCTTACCGGTTGCACCATTTGCTGCAGTGCTTGTGTGAAGCAAGTTAATGGTCTTAAGGTTTTCCTATGCTATCGTCGTCGTCGGTGATAATCCCGTCAAACCCTCATATGCTACAGTGGTTCACAAACGCAGCTCCCCTTTCCACCTCGCAGATAGTGCGACATTCCCTTAGATTTACCATGATTCTGTTTCAGAAAATGACGATTGCTATCTCATCAAAAAAGTAAAAAAAAAAGGTGGGCAAATTAGCAATTTTCTTCTCTGAAATTAAAATTTCAACTCGTGCAGGAAAATACAAATTTACACTAGTTGGAAAATTCCAATTAGGTTGTCATAAGATGGGGATCATCAGGAAGGTTTTTCAAGATTTTAAAGTGGTTGGGGATTGGTAGGTGGGCTATTTCGACGGAAGACGTGTTATGATATAGCTGAGCATTGAAGATGATTACATGGAGATTTTCTCAAAGAAATTCATCACAATTGAGGGCAAACATATGAAATTGCTCGAATGAAACCCTAATTTTGATCTCAATCAAGAACCCACAATTGCACCTATCTAGTTCTCATTACCTGAACTCAAGCTTCATTTCTTTGACGTACCTATCTTATATGCAATTGGGACTATCCTTAGAAAACCTTTGCAGGTAGACTTACCTATAATTCATTTCTTAAGATTCTCCATTGCAAGGATTTTGATTAAATAAGATATTACACTACCAGATGTAGAAGAAGTCTGGCTTGGATCTGCTCACAATGGTTATTGGCAAAAAATCATTATGGAACAAAAAATTTATTGCTGCAAGCACTGCAAGATGTTTAGACACCCGCAGGAACACACTATTAGTGCATCCCATGTGCCTGTACGTGCTTCCAGCAAACATTATGACAGCCAACCTGATGAGGGACAGCACAAGACAGGAGTTGGTGTCTGCCCCTGGGATCCCTTCTCCTGACCATACTACAACGAACAATGTTTGAACCGAAAATCAGAATAGTCCCGCAGCTCTTATTCAGGAAGCATCAGATGCAGAGGTAACAATTCACACTTCACATACAGTGGAACTTATCGCGGTGACAAAGACTCTCTCCTCCTACTGCGGTTTTAACATCAAATCAGACTGAGGATCACATGAGCCAGTCTTCAGATGAAAAATGACAGGTTTAAACTTCTCAGCGGAAGAAGAAGACTGGGGTACACTCCAACTTGGAAACTTAATGGATGATAATTTGGTTACTTCTGATAATAACACGACTCTTCAAAGTTTGTTATCTGGCTCATCTCCTAAAACTAGAGGAAGAGGCAAGACTAAACTGGCTCGTCTCTAGCTACTTGTTTTCTACATGTTTTAAATTTGTTTTACATTTTATTGAGTATATATGTATCTTTTTGTTGGGGTATTACTGTACTTGTATCGTATGGGTAGGGTACCTCTTTTGGGCTCTTCTCATACAACCTTTATGCATCTTTTCTATTAATAAAATCAGCCCTTGGACTTTTAATATATATATATATATATATATATATATATATATCTGTACATATCTNATATATATATAGTTAATTAAAATATGATAATAAGTTTTGCTATAAACATATAACATTCATGACAAAGTGATCAATAGAGAAGGACCAATCATAATAAAATTGTGCAAATGAATTTAAATGTATCAATAACAATCAATGCATTTGGTTGAGAAGAAATAAATGTTCTACACCATAAATTAAAAAGTAAGAGCACTCACTTTAAACATTGATGACTCCCTTGCGTATCTTTCTATCAGTCTTTCTGCAGTAGAATACTGATAATCATGCATACATGATTATTGATATTTTATTATAAATAAGTCTCATTTTTTTAAAAGTAATGTCTTTATTTTAACTCTAATGAATTATAAATAAATCAATATTTCATTTTAAGTCACAATATATATTTTTTAAATAATATTAGTTTAATATTAATTATTGCCATAAGTAAATTATTATATTATTCTTATTAATAATTATAATTCTATCAATTTAATTTCACACACACACTATCTATCATTTATTATTAAAAATTTCAAAAAAAATTAATATATAAGTAAAAGGAAAATAACTCTCATTGCACAACAAGCATAGCACACATCACGGCAAAACAATTGATTTCATCGCCCTGATTTCCATCCACTACTCATGTGTTCGTTCAAGACCGAAGCCTTCAGCTCTTGTGGAATCGTCAATCGATGCTCCAAAACTCTATCTTCGTTGTTTTTGAGAATACTCAAATCACAAACTAGCATCTTGCCTGCTTCTTCCTTCTTTGCTCGTTCACACGTAAGATTACGAAATCACCTCTCAAGCATCTACTCCCGCAAATGACATCCTTGCACGAATGGTCCACACGCATGTCGCGTCATCGCCTCTACTCTTTAGAAAATAAATGTCATCTTCCCAAACACACCTCAATCCCTCATTCAAAAGGTTTGAGGTCCTCGTTAGCTTACTCTATCTCTTGACCTCTTCTTTGCTTTTGCTTCACAAGAAGTCAAAATAGTTTGGCTTCGGTAATGGGAGTTTCGTTTCTCACTTGCTAGGTTACCCTCTTTAAAACGACGTAACGTTCAGAAACGAGCTGTTACAAGTGCAATTATTAAATTATCAACATAGAAGAATGACACCATCACTGTGACTGCACACATCAAAGAATTGCATATAGCATACATAAGTCATCCAAAATAAGACTGATGTAGAATACACAGGCACATAGCACATCAGATGAGCCATCCAAAACAGAGAAGGTCATTGCCACAAAATAAATAACTTCGCGACCAAAACCACAATAGAAATATAATTATTATTACTGAAATAAAAAAAGGTTACAAACAACGACTCTTGACAATTGAAAAATAATAGCACAAACATAGAAGACACCCTAGGACGATGACAGAAAGGGGTGGGCTGCAGAAGAGGTGGTGACAATTGAGAGCGGTAGGTTGTCAGGTGCTCCTTGGTTAGCTAAGGAGAGGGGGTTGGAGGGTTGGCGGTAATGGAGGAAGGTATGGGGTATGGCTGGTTATAGACAAGAGGGTGTAGCGACAGTTACTGGCAAGAGGTGAGGTGGGCCTGGATGTCTTGGACGGCTGGTTGGGAGAGTATAGGAGGCAACATCAGGGAAAGGGTAGATGTTTGCAGTAGGGATTAGGCAAGGGGAGTGGGTTAAGGTAACAAGTGTAGGTGGGGTTGCCGTATGGTAGGTGGGCTGGCTGGAGCAGTGGAGGGTACGGAAGTTACGACAGTCAGCGGGTAGGGGGAATATCTGAGCTGCGTCTGACAGCAGCAGGTGACGTGGGTGTTGGAGGGCTGCAGTAGTGGTAGGTTAGGAGATTTGGGCCGTAGAGAAAGCAGGTCTCCTATCCTTGGGCAGGCTGCAGCAAGTCTGCGATGGCGGCGGCGGCGGCGGCGGTGGCGGCAGCAGNGCGGCGGCGGTGGCGGCAGCAGGTGGGTGGTTGCGGAGGAGGGGATAGTCAAGGATAATCACAACCTCGGAGCAAGATAAAACCGGAGCACCACTCAGTCCTTGGATATAGCCCTAGAAAGGAAAAGGAGGACGCCAGCGGTTGTCCAAACAGAAATCACACCAAACTAACCCTAATTCAACAAACAAATATAAATAGAGGGGAATAGGTGGGAAACTAAAAAGGAAAAGGGAGATGCAGTGGGCGGCAATTCCATCCTCTAAGCAAGATGCTGGACCGGAACCTCTCAAGGCAGTTCAGCCAGCCATCCCCCAAAGCCCCACATCCCAAGTAAACTAACCAAACTAATGAAGGAAACAGCTAAATCAAAAAAAAATTCAGTAGATCATATCAACCAAAGAAAATTTTAACCGACATAAGAATTCAGAAATAAAGAACATATCACATTCTGATTCGTCGTGCCATTACAGAAATGTTTCAAATCCTCTGAAATTTTTTTTTGTTAAAAAAAAGACGATTAAAATTTTATTAAAAAAACTATAAAACTAACTAGCTCAAATTAATTGTTTGGTCTTGATGTTTCTAACAAATATAAACTTCTACATTTCCAATAAAACAGATTGCAAAGTTATCGAACTTCCTGATGCATAGATCTCATTAAGATCATATGAGTAACCTTTTTACTGGAGCTTCTCAGTGATTTTTTTTTCTTAAAGAAACTTCAGAATTATGAGAAATTTTCAAAAAGTAATGATGAATTAGCCATCTGAGACCGGGAAAAGTAATTCCAAAAAAAATCAAATAAGTTACAAAATGCCAATGTATTGCACATCAGGTATTGTCGAGCAACATAAATTTAAAGAAACAGGAACTCCTTGAAATAGTATTATGAAGAAAAGAAAATAATATATACTCACTAATTTTGTGTAAGCTTGATCCACCAAGTCCCTTGACTGCCCCTGGATATACTGCTCCATTCGAGTTGCTAGAGTAGCAAACCTAAAAGAAAAAAATATTTTAACTAATTATAAATTTTTAATGAAAACACAGATGAAATTCACTTAAATGATCGTATGGTCCAAAATAAATTTATATAATAAAACTTCTTCGCAGCAGAAGCTCAATTATGTACTTATTAAGGTACATTTTTCAAAAGCATAATCCAGCCCGCCAAATCTCCTCCAATTATCAAATGCAACATAATCCTGGGTAAAGGGGCACTAATAGAAACAAAAATGATTGCACTTTAGGAACATAGATCTAAAAAGTATGATTCCCATCGACCAATTACTTCCAACCTAGATATCACATACTTTTGAAGGAAACAACTTTATTACTAGTCAATGAAAGGTTACATAAACAAGTGGTTACAAAGAACAGCCAAAAAACAAAGAAATGAATATATTAAATCAAAATAACTTGAAATTCAGAAAATAACATCCATCCAAGAGGTGGGAAGCAAACCCACATTCAGTGAAAAAATTTGCGTACGTAAGACGTACGCAGCGCTGCGTACGTTTTGGAGGTTATACAGAGGGTATAAGAGCGTTATATCCGCGTTATACCCTCTTGTAACATCCATGTAACCTTCTGTAACCTACCTGTAACCTACAAATAAGTTTCGCGCTTCTGTTTTCATTACCTGTGACCTACAAATAAGTTCTGCACTTCTGTTTTCATATATTAACAACTTATCTGTAGGTTACAGAAGGTTACATGGAGGTTACAAGGAGGTATAATGCGGATATAACTCCCTTATACCCCTTGTATAACCTCCAAAACGTACGCAGCGCTGCGTCGTCTTACGTACGCAAATTTTTTCGCACATCCCAACAATAGCTATGTTAAGAATGTCATAAGCCCTAAGTAATGCCTATTTGAGGAAGGAAAACTTTTGAAAACTCTTGAGTGATATCGGAGTTAACACAAACAACAACAGAAAAGCAAATATTATTGTTGAAAAAGCTAATAGACAATTACGACCAAACATGAAAACGGAAAATAACAATAAAACAACAAGCGACTAGGGTAGGATCATGGGTGGTCGAGGTGATCGGCAAGGGTTCAGAAGTTGGCGGGATGACGGAAGAAATGGTCGGCAACCAGAAAACAGAAAAGTACAATTTCCCAGGTACCGAACAACAAGCATGCAACAAATATCGATGTAGACCGTCTGTCCTGGAAGATGGCAGCAAGAGGGAAGGGTATGTGACAGTTACGGAGAGCTCCCGTGCAAGCGGGAGCAGGCGCAGGAGACTCCCGCGCGAGTCGGAGAGGTTGACCAGCCAGACCAATCCAACTGAGGGCCAATCCAGGGTGATCCCGAACAGAGTTGCCCAGGCGAGGTTTCTAACGGGGTGAGCAACGTCCCCAGCCCCTCCCCCGCCACCTTTTCTGCTTCTGCTCTGTAGGGAAGGATTTTGATGGCTATTATGATTATTCCCACCCTTTCCTTTTGTAGGAGTTTCTTTTCTTCCTCTTTCCTTTCTCCTCTTCTTTCCTTTCTTGTTTCCTGCCTAGCTAGCGCTATATGTATGCTAATTTGCTAAAAGTTTGTGTTTTTGCTGCGAGTTAATTTCAGATTTCCTATGTAGAATCTTTTCCCCTGTTCTAAGGTTGTATCCTAGGATGTGATGGTGCTCCGACTGCATCATACTCCAAGGTGGTGATTGTATCTCCCCTTTTTACCTTCCCTACTTTGTCTCCTCCGCTTCCCTTAGCCACCTACCATCCCCAAACACTTCCCCCCTGCACTGACAATCCCCTTTCTGATGCAGCAACGTGCTGTCCAGCCAATTCAGACCCCTCCCGGCATCCCGTCGGCACCCCTACAGCAGTTACCTTCCTGTCCTAGATCTTCCCCATCACTGCCCTTGCTATCTAGCACCTTCCAACCATCAATCCGGCTGCCGCTGGCCACCTACAACCCTCAATACTTGTTGTCCTCGCAATTCTGCACCATTCTCTCGCTGCCATGAGCACTCCCTTGCTGCCACCGTCCTTGCCAACCATCCCAAACCACTTAGCCGGCATCCACAACCCTTGGAATGCACCTTAGAGTGTTTGAGTTGATTTATGTTTTAGTAATGTTATTTTCATTTTAAATGTGTTGTAACTCTATTTCCATATTAATAAAAGTTGTTCTTGTGGTTTGGGTCTTTATTCTCAGGTATCAATATGGGGACAGATTCTGGAGGTGGTAGCACATGGGAACCAAAGGAATGGTTACTGGGAAGGCCGGGAAAGGCAGGAATAGCCATAAGGTTGTGAAAGGGGTTGTCTTGGCGGCTGGAACAACTGCAAGGCTGCAGAGAGGAACGATTGCTCGGGGCGGCTGCAGTGAGAGGGAATGGCAGCAGCAGCGACGGGAGATGTGGATTTTCCGGGAAGATGGCAGCAAGTTGGGGGGAGTGCAGAGGATGAAAAAGTCGAGAATAAATACCACATCGGAAGCAAGATACAGCTAGAGCGCCACTCAACCCTTAGTAGGAGAATCACCATCTCGGAATGAGATACAGCTGAAGCATCACTTGGCCTTGGATAAAGCCCTAGAAGGGAAAAGTTGGAGACGCCGATTGTTGTCCCAACAGAGAACTCATAAAAACTAACCCTAAACTCATACGAAAGAAAACATATAATAATAGGATAACTGGGATTGGTCCAAGAGGACCGGCTGACTCCTCAACAGAGACAAAACTTGGACCGGTTCAGTCCAAGTAAAACAGCCTAGTTGCTGCTTCGTTCACGGTTTCCGTGTCGGGAGCAGGCGGTGCTCCCTCGTCATTGAGACTGAACAGAACTGGAATCATCAATATCTCCACATCAGAACAATCATAGATGGCATTAAAAACACTGTTGTAATGTCTCAAGTAGAGCGGGAATGATTAAGGGACCTCCATCTGGTGATATATAGCTTACCTAAATAAGGCACTTGAAGTATCAGTAGGCTTGAAAACCATAAATAATGATAACTGAAATGGGGAACAGAAGAAGAAAATTGACAACCAACAAACTAACAATAGCAGGGGAAGCCGTAAATTCAAAAAAGGAAGCTGAAGTTGTGTCTGAAGGATGAGAACCTTCCAAAGGGACCAGGCAGAAGGAGCATATTTCAAAAGGTTGATCATTAGTATTTATCACACATTATATCATGACCAAAAGAGCTATCATAAATCATAGGGCCCGTATAAAATGATTTGCTCAATTTCAGACGAGCATTGAAGCAACCTAAAATTTTACAAAACAGTTCATAAGTGGGCAAACAAACAAATTCCACTTGTTGCCAATAACCAAAGGAGTAAGTTCCAATCCAAAATCCCCTTAGCTAAAAGGGAAGCAATGACCATTTAAAAAAAAAAAAAGTGCCAAAAAAAAGGGTCTGAAAAGTTCAGCGATTACAACACTTATTTGAATTGGCAGTAAGCACAAAGATAAGAAAACAACTCATACTAGTGTCAAGAGAGGCTTCTTGAAGTATCAAAGAATAAAGACCTTTCAGCATATGAATCCCTAGGCCAATAACATATTATCTGTGGTAAAAGAACACTTGAATAATATACTTCCAAAGAAAGTTTGCCAAGTCTGTGGTGACAATCAAGAAGCCAAAAAATAAAATCACTTATCAGTTGAAAATCAGACCTGAAAGTATGAATAAACTCCAAAATAAGCAGCCAAAGCCAAATTTATTTACAAAAAAATAAAATGATTTTGCCATATCAGAAATATCATCCTCATAAAAAATAAGAGTGGGGTTACCAATGAAAGGTATTGGGCAGCATGTTTCCAGTATAATTCTAGTCATGTTGAAGGAATAAAAGGAAATTCCCAAACGAACTGCAAAGAACCCTTCCCCTAATAGCATCAGCTTAAGAAAGTGAGAATGTTAGGTTTTGAGGGCAGTTAAGCCAAATTGTAAGAGTAAGTGGACCATCAATATCAGAGGGGACCATCAAGAGGCAACTAATGAATAAAAGCACAAGTCGTAGCATCAATGTAGGTGTTAGGAAGAACCATCATAGGGGTGAAAAACAAGCCACGGGGAAAAATTGAAATTAGGCTCCACAAAGGTTGCTGAAACAAGCTGCCAAGAAAAACATCAACAACACCAGCAATGAATTTTTGTCATTGAACAAATGAGGGCAAGGGCGTGCAATGAGTCTATGAGGATGACGTCGATGCAAGGAAAGCTACAGAAAGCTATGAGCGAGCACAACACAAGGGGAACACCAGCAAGTGAAGAAAATCATGAATACAAGTGCAAGTGAATGCAAATATGGGTAAGCTCAGATGCAAATGGGCACATGCCAGGGAAAGGTTGGGAAAAATGATAGGGTTGGTGGGGAGGGGATAGGGAGGGCACGAGTACTAAAAGGCGAGGGTTAGGATGCCTACGAGGAAGAGCAAAAGACGCACGCATGGCATCATGAGAGATTACTTGACATCACATCCCCGTAAATAACTTTTATTAATAGTTAAATCTGATTTCAGCAATCACATTCATAAGCTTCAACTCACTGCCTCTGCAACTTAGTTATGGAATAGTCCCAATAGTACATTATCGAAAGTTGTTCCTGACTAAAATTATATGTCAAAGATAAAAGAGCAGAGCTAAATTTGCTAATACAAAATGTATATTTAACATCACCAAGTACTAAAATTATAACAGTTTGCACTGAATTCTAAGATCATCTCCAGAAAAAAAAATAATCCATCAAAACATTCATGGTAAAATTTAATTTCCATAAAAAAATGATTTTGAGGAACTACAGACTTGAAACTTCATACAACCATTTTCATCAGGCACTCAACGCAGAATATATTGCATGGAGGTTTTGATAAAGCAGCTTCACCAATCAAAAAGGTACTTTGATCACTTAATATCTACATTTGCTGCTCAGATTCACGTTAATTTTCTCTAAATCCAGTCGTAACTTAATACTAGTAACATCAAATAAGTAGAAACCATTTTCAATTTCTCATTTAACTCATAAATGTTTTTCTTAGTTTGCAGGGCTTCATAAAACCAAACATCAACTCTTGTAAAATTGAAAAAATTGTGATTTCATGAAAAAAAGAAGATTATTTTGCACCACTGAAATAGAATTCTACATAAGACATCAGGTATTTAATTATTATCATAAAAATTAACATTGATCCTGTACTACACATTCTATGGCACATTTCATTTCTCTCTTTTCTTTCTTTTCTTTTGTGAGTGAGCATGGCACACACATTGCCAGCAAAACGACTGCTGCAGCCACTAAAGGCCATGCTAAAAATTTAAAATATGCAAGAACTTTCGTCCATTTTCTATCCACATGTTTCATGGTTCAACAGCATCTTTCAGCCACTAAGACACCACCATTGGGCTAAATAGTTGGTACATGCACGTGAGGTGGTAACCAAAAAATCAGATAGAAAAGATTGTTCGCTTTGTTACTGTACCTTGGAATGTAAGATAGAACACCCATTTGTCGCACATTACGTTCATTCCTCTCAATCTGATGGCAAGCTTCATCAACAAACTGGAAATATAGAAAGAAAAAAAATGCATGAAATACAGAGTCAATGAAATCAATCCATCAGAGAATCAATATTGTAACACAAACCTTATTGAATTGCATTGATATCCTGGATTCCAAGTCATCTAAAAGCTTACGGACAAATCCTGCAGCATCTGCCTTTTGACCGGAGAGGTAGCGCTCTGTAATCCCGTGCATAGAGATACAGCGAAGAGGATCAATTTTATATGCCCAATCTACCACTGCATAAAAGTCTTCCTAAACACAAAGAAAAAAAAAATTCAGCTAACCATTTTTTCCCCTTTAAAATGGCCAAACACCAAGCAATCTTTATCATTTTGTATCAAAACTAAAGGTGAATCAATTAATTAAACTGTAATTTTGATATAAAAAAGGAAACCTAATAATTAAAGGCTAACTACCTCCCACCCACTAAATGTGCAAGAAGGAATCCTCCTAATTTCACCATCATGTCTCCTACCACGCCAAAATTTCTAACACACAGCCAAAGAGTTTCCCACTGAAAACTTGTTCTCACAATAGCTCCATGTCTTAATTCTCCCATTCTAAGTTCTAAATCCTTGAACTCTTTTCTTCTCTCAACGCACAACTACTAGAATTAGAGAAGATAGCAAATTCACCGTAATATGTTAATGTTTAAAATGAATATAGATCCTTCAGAGTGAAGCTTGACAAAGTTATTCCACAACTCACCGACAACACCTCAAACTAGAGATTGGGTCACAATAGGTCTTCTCCTTCAACAATATTTCCCCATAGACTTGCAAAAGCAGTGGCAAACAGATACATGGTCGCTTAGGAAGTGAAACAAAATTAATAGAATGAGAGAGATGGAGGAGAAGTTAGTCGAAAAGAATTGAATTAATAAGAGGCGATGGAAGAGAAGAAAAAGATGAGTGACAAGGGTTCACCCAAATAACAGCTAGAAGGTAAGTGTGGGGTAACATAAGGAGTGAATAGATGAGAAGAGAGAAGAAACTCAGGGAGGTGGGGGTTGCAGGATTAGACAGAGGAAAATAAGAGTAAGGGAGAATATTTGAAGCAAGCCTCCGACTAAAGGAAGCTGGTGCACAATCTATCAAAAGAGTAACTATGGCACTAAAAGATGAGGGAACATAGTGTAACCAAAAAAAAA
>JXCR01147562.1:0-39532 GCA_002079205.1 Phalaenopsis hybrid cultivar | reverse complement strand
TATATATGTATATATATATATATATATATATATATATATATATATGTATATATATGTATGTAAAAATATGTATGTATAAATATGTATGTATATATTATATTAAATCAAATATATCTTTTTCCCAATTTAATGGCTGACAATTTCTGTCGACTCCGCTGGGGACTAGCTCTACTCTCCATTATGATTAGTAGGTTCCTGTCTTCATACATTGGTAATGTGTTCATGTCCCTCATGGACCATATTATCATTCTTCAGTTGGCATCTTTCGCTCATTTCTTTCATGGACAAGCACGGTCAAATCCCTCTGCTCTAGAATCATCTATTTAAGCATCCCTAAAAAAGGTGGTTCAGGAATCTTTAGGGTTTTTTTTTTTTTTTGTGGGGTCGGAGAGGTGCGTTGTGAAATCAGCCTCGGACCGGGTCCTAAATTTAATTTTTAATCTCTACTCTCATACCTTCCGTTTAAATTTTAAAATTAAGCAAACACCGTTAACAAATATATAAAAAAAAAAAAACACAATCCGAAATCCGTAAATAAAGATTAAATATGACGAAAGTATCAAAACAAAATGAAAGGAATAAAAAAATAACGTACATAAATTAAATTTAAAAAAAAAATCGCTCAGTTCACATGACAAGTGCGTTAACTTGATTACTTCTATTGAAACTGCAAAGCACAGGACGTCGTTGACTTTCAAAAATTCTTCAAATGATAGGGAGAATGTCTTCGTCAAAGTTGATCTTTTCTTTCGCTACCAGATTAGAGTTTGTTATCAACAAGAGCGAGCTGCCTGACCTGACAGTCATTAAATTTGGACAAGGGTTCGACGATATTGGAGCTAAGTTCGGGGATGTGGTCGTCGTAGTGATGAAGCCTGAAATGAACAAGTCCGTTAAGCCTGTTTTGGAGTTCAATTTGAAGCCTGCTAAAAAATTCTCCCCTCTGAAGAGATCGTTTGAAAATATCTCTTCTAATGTTGTGGGGTCTGTTGCTAGAAATGTTGCGATTGCTTCCGAAGTTGTTCCTGCTCTTACCGCCGGATTCACCACCATTGTACTAGTTGCACTGCCAATTAAAGAAAAAGAGATTCTACACGAGGAAGAATCAGTCGACGCTTATACCCCACCGTTTTCTGGATTTAAGATGGGGTCCAATTCAAAGTCCGTGCAACCAACGAAGACACGGGAAAGGAGGTGCAGCTAGGAAATTCTGAAAGCCGAACAGCCTTGACGGTCCCACAACACCCGCGGCAGTACAGTCAACAGTCAGCTCAACAAAGACCGTATCTTACAGATAGAAGGCCGTCCACAATAATGAATCAACGATTAAGCAGACTACCAGAGCCCAAAAAGCCAAAGGAGGCCGGTAGGAAAAATCACCCCCAGTACTGCATATACACACAATAGAAGACTGCTTTAGCTTCAAGGATTGGCTTGAGAGGAATTTCAATAGTGAAAATGTAACAATCCCGAATGAATATTTAAAAGAACCTGAAAGAGGTTCTGTAAATATGATTTCAGTTGATTTAATTAACTTCCACACGACACCGGTGCACAAGGAAATAAGTGATGTTTCTCGAAAACTTCTTAATGACCTTATAGTTATTAAAGGAAAGTCACTTGAGTTTGCCTTGAAAAAGCTCCGAGTCGACATTGCACAACTGTTTAAAGATCAGAAAGAAGACATTGGAGATGAAAATTACAGCCTAGCAGATTACATGGAAGGTGATTTCTTAAAAATCAACATCAACGAGACCCAGACCACGTTATCTGCGCGCGACGCTTTGTCTTCTGGTGATGAGAACGCCGCGGATGAGTGGCAAAGGACCATCCAACAAAGGGACGAACAAATCAGCTTCCTCGAAAAGAATGAAGAAATGACAGCCGTCATGATTACAATGCAAAGACAGTCACAATCACCACAGATGATACCTCCAGAGATAAATCAACCGAGGACCATTCATGTAGCAAATGAAAGAAAAGAGTTCAACTACAGTGAGCAATCGCAGAAGGATTCAGTTCAAGGTTCGACACATGAAAATGAATTGAATAGATGGTCGAACAACAGGTGAGAGAAACCTTGGATCAATCAAAAGGAGAGACATCAACTCTAAAGGGTAGACACTATCACGAGGAGTTTGATGTCATCCAATACCCCAAGGGTTTCGTACCACCTTTGTTCAAAACATTTGATGGGTCGTCAACAACTTGCACACTTCCAAGCAAGTGGCTGCAACGCGGGGGGTAACAAAGCACTTTTGTTTCGTTAGTTTGTAAGTAGCCTCACCGGAGTTGCTTTTGATTGGTATGCAGAGCTACCAAATGGTTCAGCAAAGACGTTCACAGAAATGAAAAACCTTTTTGTCAGCCGGTTTGCCAGAGTTCAGCACCACATCACTGTTGGTGATCATATGTTAGAGAGGCAAAAGCCAGATGAACCCTTGGTGGGGTACATCCTACGGTGGAGAAATCTTAGCATGAGGTGTGAGCAGCAGTTGCAACAGCAGCAAGCAGTTGAAATTCTTCTAAAGAGCATCAACGGTCTAGTGGGTTTCTTACTTAGAGGTTTTACAATCAGAATGTTCGAGAAGTTTCTTAACAAAGCCAGGAATCTCTAAGGAGAAGCTAAGCAATTTGGTTTTCCAAAAGGGGCTGAGGAGCTGGAACCAATGGAGATATTTGAGAAGAAATCTGAGACAGCTGCTGTGGACGACAGAGGAAAGCGACAATTACAAATACAAGTCAAACAACTTCAACGGACCTTCTGACGTCCTCGTCAAAATATTCAACAATCATCTCAGCAGAGACCTTACCAGACAAATGAAAGACGAGTTCCAACCATGAACGCTCGATCGAACAAGATATACTCTTTCAAAGATGAAGCAACGAGAAAGATGTTCCGCAATCTGATCAAGAATCTCGAGTTCAGGTTGCCCAAGCCGAAGAAACCAAACTAGGTCAACAAAAAAGGACATCCGGGATATTGCCCGTACCACAGCTTCATTGAACACACCATAGAGAATTGTTGCAGTTTCAAAGACTTGCTTGAGAAAAGTTTCAAGAATGGGGACATAACGATCTCAAAAGAATAGTTGAAAAGAACCTGAAAGAGGTTCCATCAATATGATTTCGATCGATCTGTTTGTTCCAACTTACTCCTACACAACTGACAACGGATGAGATGCCTCTTGACTACTATTATATTATTATTGTTGTTTAAAGGGGATGTTAGTAAGATTAATGTTAGTATGTTTCATCCTCCCGCCGCAATGAATGAAAGAAAATAAAAAGTTTGTTGTCTAGAATTGTTCAATATTTGGAAAGCTTATCATAAAAAAAGGATATTTTGATACGAATATAACTTCAGGAAAAGATGAAATTAATGTCCTAATAACTGAGTCTTTCACTTTAAAGAATTCAGACTGAGTCCTAAGTTGATTTCAAAATGAAACAGTTTCTTTGAAATACGAGTAATTAACTCGGAATATCACGAGCTTTTTAATTTCCTGCCACGATACTGAGTCCTAACTTTTGAATGAATTATAATGTCTCATAATTTGTCTTGAGAAATATTTGATGATTATTAGTCAGGGGAGTTTGGACATTCAAAATCCTTAAAAGAAAGATGCTTCACCAAATATAGTAATTCTCAAATAAAAAAACAAGGGAGCAAAAAAAAATTTTGTGGAAACCCCTTGAGAAGAAGCTTAAGGTGAGCATAAAATAAAAAATTTGTCTTAATTCATACATTCAAAATCCTTAAATTATGCTCTACCAAATATAATAATTCTCAACAAAATAGAGAGAAAAAAAGAGAAAAAAGAAAAAGATTCTATGAGAAGCTTCATCCGAAAAATCAAAACAAAGGAAGTCTCCCTAAGAAGAAGCTTGAGGTGGACGTATAAGTAAAAATTGGTGTTTGAATTCTCCTCTGATTAATAAAACTTCAAAACTCTCTTAAAAAAAAAATTTTGATATTATATTCAAGAAAAAGTTCAATGACCGGGGGTCTTTTGGTCGGCTATTAATTAACTCAGAAATATCCTTGAGAATTGAAAAATGTTTTAATCACAAGCAGAAATTGTGAAATATGCTTAGGTCTAAGAAGAAAGAATTAAAAAAATGATGATGATATTAGCAATTAATAGAAAGTCAACCCTGAAGTCATATCCTTCAGTGCCCAGCAAATACAACTCCAACGTCAGAGCGACTCTTCAAAGACAACTTAAACAACCTTTACAGAATCAATGTCAAAACAAACGACAATTACTACAAACGAAGCTACGAAGTTGCGGCCCCTTCAGTCGGGTGTTCTTAGAGAAAACACATCTTTATAGGTACTTGAAAAAATATAATTATGATAGCACATTAAAGAGTGAGTTATTCTCTAACACTTGCCTTTAATTAGTGGACGATACTTCAAGAAGTACTGTGCCTTGTGATGTTTCAGAGACAAAGGCTTGTTCTTAGAAGCTCAGATGTCACGCTTGTCTAAAACTGAGTCCAAATCCTAAAATAAATGCAACAAAATAAAACTCAGCATCAAAGAAAATAAGAGTCAACATTGAAACAAAACTTTGCATCTCATAATTTTTTTTATAAATCTCTGCACAGACATTTCAATGAAATTCAGCACTGCATAAATTTCTACAAATATTCTCCGCACTCAAAATAAAATTTCAAAATCTCTGCATTGGCAAATTTCAGCAAAATCTTCAAAATCTCTGCATTTGCAAAACTCAGCAAAATTTTCATAATCTCTGCATAATTCAGACAGTCGACACATTCGTTTTCCACAATTCGCATAGCTTGCGCCGCTATTCGTTGAAAACTTTAATAAAATTTTTGAAACGATCAATCTTGGGCTCGAAATTCTGACAAAAACTGAATTTGATACATTCTTTTGACCCGACCGTCGGCGAAGTTGTCTGGACGACCCCAAATGACAAAATGGACTGCACCAACACGTCCGGAACATCGATTTTAGCTAGGAATGACACTCATTTTGCTAAGGCGCTGTGCACGAATAAATTGCATGAAATTTGACACGTTTTAAATAAAAAAAAGTAAAAAATCCTTATTTTAAAATTCCTAAATCCCTAACCCTCGCTCACGCCTCTCGTCTTCTCTCTTTCCCGCTCGTGAGACCAGTCGAGCAGATCGTCCCCCTTCCCGTTTGTGAAACCCGACCGAGCGGCCCACCTCTTCCTCACGAAGGATCGGCTCGAGGTCCCACCTTCCCCGTGCCCTGCAAAAAGCTTCCACCCACTCTATTCCGCTCTGCCTAAAAGCCTTTCTCTGTTACCACACGCACTACCTACCCTTGTTGCCACTTGCCTCGTCACCGTCGGTCTCGGCTCACCTCCCAAGTAAGTGACGGTAAATATGTTCTCCTCCACTGGCTATATAAACCCCATCTAGGAGAGAGAAGGGGGGTTGTTTTTTAGGGTTGGCCGAAAATTCAAAAAGAAGGGGGGAAGTGCTGCCATTTTCTTTTCTGGATTCCCTGGCTATTTCCTCTTAAGTGGCTTGGTGTTCTTAGAATGCTATTCTTTTCTTGTTCTTCTCTTGAAAAAATAGAACAAGACTTATTGGAGACACGTAAATATTACGTTTGATTGGTTTGAAGACATATTTACGCTACATTCGATTGACTAAAAACATCGTTGTTAAATTTGTTGGAGTTTATGCGTGTATTTATGCTGAATTTTTGTCGATTTGGAGGGGATATATGCATGATTTTGGGGCAGATTTAAGCATCGTTTTAATGTTGTTTATTCACTGTTTTGGACGAGTTTAAATATTATTTTTTTTCGGGTGAATTAAGAGCTGTTTTGGAAAGGCTTCGAGCATTCTTTTGGGCTACACGTGCTCAACGTTTTTGGGCCTTATGTAATTTCTGTTTGGAACAATTTTAAGAACTATTTTGGGCCGCCTATATGCATGGTTTTGGGGCTTCTAAAATTGCATATAATGGGATGAATTTGCTGCACTTCGGGGCTTTTAAAAACACGTCTTTTGAGCTAAATTGGTTGCGGTTTGGGAGCTTTTAAAATGCACTTTTTGTGGGCTGATTTTGACAAGCTCTTTGGAACCTTTTAAAAACACGTTTTGTGGGCTTAATTAGCTTCAGTTTAGAGCTTTCAAAAAAAAAAAAAATTTTGTGGGCTGAAATGGTTGTAGTTTTAGGGGCTTTTAAATGCGTCTTTTGACGATATTTTGGGCTGATTTGGGCTGCAGTTTTATGCCCTGTTTTGGCAAAATCCAGGCTGCAGTTTTGTTCTGTCTTGGTGATATGTATGTTGCTGATTTTGGCTTATTTTTGGGCTGATTTGGGCTGCCAGTTTCCCCTGTTTTGGTGAGGTTTGGGTTGCGGTTTGGCCTGTCTTTGGGTGCTTTCTCGGCTGTAATTGTGAGATCTACATACACACCATGCAATTCTTATGTGTTTACATATCTAGTATATTTTGGGGAGATCTACATACATACAATGCAATTCTTATGTGTTTACATTTTCAATACATAGTTGACATCTATGGTTCAATGTTTTGACATACATGGTGTTGACATGCATGATGCTTTGACATACATGGTGTTGACATGCATGATGCTTTGACATACATGGTGTTGACATACATGATGCTTTGACATACATTGCGACTTTTTACTTAGTGTTAAATCACACATACATGGTGATGATTATTTTGTTTGGGCCTCAGGGTCTTGACTTTGACTCGGAGTCCTGATTCTGAGTCCACCCCATCCCGAGTGCTTACGATTTTCTTCAGTGTTTCGTGCATTTCCTAAGGTTTTCTTTCTTTTCTCGAATTTTCCATGTGTTTCCTATGGTTTTATTGTAATATTTACATAGCACTTGTGATTTCCTCGGGATTTTTCTCATGTTTTTGGTGATTTTCTTCGAGTAACTGTGGGTCAATTGCCGCTTTTCTCGAGTTTTTCATGTGATGTTTCTCTTGCTATTCATTCTTACATATACAAATGCATGCTTACACATTTCTTAAATCCTTTCACTATACTCGTTCACTTGTACCTGCGACACCGATCCCATTTACAGAAGCAGCAGACCCTTCAGGTATACAGGTTTGTTTATATTTACGACATTTTATTTTCTTTCATGTACATTCTACTGCTTTCTTTTACTGTACATTTACTGCATTTTCTTTACGGTTGCTTTCGTTACTGTAGTTTTTACTGCTTTCCTTTATTGCACCTCCTACTGTTTCATTTTTGTATTATACATTTTAGAATATGAGGACAGTAGTATGGTCTTATAAGAGGTACCAAGCAGCAGATCACCGACCCAACAATTGCATTTACATTTAAACATAAACTAAACTTGGAGTCGCTACAGTTTGGAGCTTGGAACAAGTCTTCGTGGGCAGCACGACGGAGAAGCAGCAGCTGGAGGATGACGATCTACGACAAATCATAGGATTTTGAGGTAGTATGTCTAGCGCGACATAAATCCTCACTTTATCTTTTAGGCCCTTACACAGCCAGGTTGTGCAATTTAAGCCCTAACTTGCTTTAGGTTCCGAGATTTTCGTCCGATACGACGTAATCTCTCATAGTTTCCAAGTCATTTGTATGACCGTGTCACGCAAATATAAGTCTTAAATAATAAAATTGGTAGGATGAAACATCGAATAACATTTTCTCAAAATTTAAGTCAAACAATAGGATAGTTTCGGAAGTCACTGAAGTTCTCCTCATGATCTATAACAGCCCCTACTTTTCTTTGATTCCAGAAATAAATGTTCTCATTTGGTCCATTTCTCCACTTGACTTTTCTATGTCCAACCTTGGAAACCCTAAACTTTGAATTCATGAAGATAGATACATCTGATCATCATCGAGAGTTCTCTTAAGTGACTTCAGTCAATTGAGAGTTAATTAACTATAGGGGCTTGCCTCTATAGGAAGCTTTAAGAACCCAGATAATATAAATTCTATCTAATTATTAATATTATGTGGAGGAACTAATCGGTCAACATAAAGGTTCGCAGACTAAAATGGATGTCATAATTTTTTTAATTTATTTAATCGAGTCTCACAGATAAATGATGTGTCTATTTCTCGAGATAGGTATGTCTCTTGTAGTGTTGTGCTCGTTTATTTAAACTATCGTCTATATGGGATCAGTTCGGTCTCATATTTTCAAAAAATAAACAATTAAATTTCAAAACTATATATATTATATTAAATCAAATATATCTTTTTCCCAATTTGACGGCCGACAAGCTCCAATGGCAGACAAAATTAGAGAAGTCTTTTTAGATGGTTTTATCACATTAAATGCCGACAATCTGATAATTTGGTTAGGAGAAAAGATGTTTTAAATACGGCCTATATTAAGAAAGATAGAGGTAGACCTAAAAAGACTAGAGCATATTGTATAAAAAAAATATCTTAACTTATTAGAATTAAAAGAAAATATGACACTCAATAGGACACAATGGAGAAAAATGATTCATGTAGCCGACCCTGCGTAGTTGGATAAAAAATTGTTGTTGTTGTTGTTGTTGTTACTGAGCTGAGAATGCTCGGTTAGATGAGTGGCTATATGCTTGGAGAAAAATTCAAAATGAATATATTAATTTAAGGGTTGGAGTAGCTCCCGTAACAAAAAAGATCACTGAGAGAGTTGCTTTAAACTGTTTGGTCATATTAAATGTCTACCATCTTATGACCCAGTTAGTAAAGTAGATGTTATAGATTGGACTTATGTTAAGAAAGGTAGAGGTAGACCTAAAATGAATTGGGAATGTTATATAAAAGCTATCTTAATTTATTAAAACTAAAAGAAAATATGACACTCAATAGAATACAATGGAGAAAAATGTTTCAGGTAGCCTACCCCACTTTGTGGGATAAAGGCTTGCTGTTGTTGTTGTCGTGCACATGCAAAAGTAGTTAGAAGGCAGCTTTAACAAATGAGAAAGTACTTACAGCCCTCATGTTTGAGTAGCATGGATCCAAGTTTGGCACTTCAAGACTGGATATTGTCCCAGCTAACCATTCACATGCTTCAACATTTTTGAGCATACGGGCCTCATCAAATGAACCAACAGTTAAAGCCCCTGCAAACTGTAAATACACCACAAGGAATAAGCAAATAAAGTCAGACTCGATGTCAATCCAAATAACATTCGTATATAATATTTTGAGTAAATTACAATCTATTATACCTCAGAAGGAATGCGCAATCTTTCAAGAAGTTTATCAAGCTCCTCAACAAGTGTTTGGTCGTTTAAAGATTGCATCTCCAACTTATTATTACGTGATTCGATCTGCCAAAGAATCAAGTGAATAAATAAAACTCATAGTAAAATGAGATGCACACGAATATTGGATAAATCAACAAATTTAAGTAAAAAACTCTTGCAAGATGTAAAATCAAAATTTTGAAAAACTTGCGGTTATCAAGCTTGATGTTTGAAAGGGACAAGTTGAATTTGTTCATTGTAAACACTAGACACAATTTAAAATTAAAGGAATGTCCATGCATTCACATACAATTAACTCAAACCTATTTGCACGGATGTTTTCCTACAAAATTGTTTTCACTAGCCAAAAAATCTGAACAAGCTAGAAATATTTCCCTCACTTCATTTTAACTTACTAAATTTCCCTCTTTTTTCTCTTTCCTATTATGCCCTTCTTTCAACAAATGTCATATTTAAACTATGTCTTATATATAAATATATGTACATAAACATATATATAAATACATATATGTCCATACATATATCTATACACATATATGTGTATGTGTATATGTATCTATACACATAAGTGTAAATGTAGACGTTCAGACGTATATCTGTGCGTTTGTATCTATACATGCACACACGCGCATGCACACACACATACATATAAATTAGCCGCAAAATCTCAACAACCAAACATCAATTGTTGGCCATTGGGTAATCTTTGACCACTTTAGGAAATTTCTAACCTATCCTAAGATCACCTTCATTGGTCGCATCACTTATAGCTTTTTAAGAAAATTTTCTATGTAGCCCCAAAAACAAAGACCCAACAGAGATCTTCAAGACCTCACCAATGACCATCATAAATGTCTTCTTACCAACTACCTGCCAATGAGCACTGAGTAATCTTTCGATCACTTCATAAAACCTCTAACCTATCTCGCTTGTGGTTGAATCTCCTAAAGCTCGCCTTCGCTGGTTGCATCACTCATAGCTTTTTAAGAAAGTTTTCATTGTTGCCTCAAAAACAAAGACCCAACAAAGTTCTTCATATTTCACCAATGACCATCTTAACTGTCTTCTTACCAAGTACCTGCCAATGTACAATCGTTGCCTTTGTCAGGCTGAAGATCTCAAAGGGACAAAGATGACCAGCAAATAGCTACCACTCTTGAAGCTTGCCAGTCACCTTTTGGCAACTTCGTCAATCACAACTCAAGCCGCCGCCTATAACAACTGGTGATATATGGCAAACAAATTTTTTTCAATTTAGCAAATTTTGATCAATAATTATCACAAATAATTATCCAAAACTTATANAAATTTTGATCAATAATTACCATAAATAATTATCCAAAACTTATCTAGCATTTTCAGAGATTTTACTTTTAATTTTTCATGTTCAGAAAAATCAAACCCAGCATTATAACAATGAACTAAATTTCTAATTTGTTACAAGCGAATCAAGAGAGTATGTGCTTTGCATATGAATAGCGATTTTAATCTTCTTGTGGTTCTTTGACTAAATATTTATAAAAAAAGATTATTTTCTTAGACCTGAAAGCAAATCTGGTTTCCACCAACGCACAGTGCTTATTGGCACAGTTTTTTATCATAAATGAAAATAAAGAACTAGAGAAACAGAGCACTTTTGCGTAGGTTAGAGATAGATGGATGAAACATACCAAAAATGAAAATGATATGTAATGTATATTCATTAAGTATCCATTAAAATGAAAATAGTAACCATAAAAATTTTGGAAGGTGGGTCTCCGTTGTCCATTCATAATTCCAGTGAAGAAATCATTGTTCAAAGATGTGGTCATAAATGATTTCCGCTGCAGAAGGTTTATCCATCAGAAATCAGAAATGTTTCTAAAACAACAGCTGCTGATATAAAAAGGCCCTGATGTAATCAATGTGAAATTAAAAAGCATGCCCATCACCCCCCTCCCCCTCTTTCTTCTCAAGCATTATCCTAGGGGATGTGTAGATAAGTTCGGGAACTTGCAACATGAAGTGCTCGAGCAAATACAAATAACTTACACTCCTACAATCAAAACAATAAAGAGACCAAATATAAGTTTCTTTGAATAACAGCATATACTATAAGGAGCACAGCTAAGTTTACTCAATACAAAATAACAAACAGATTTCATATACTAATTCTACATGAATCTCAGAAAGCTCAAAAGTATTGCATGGAAGAAACTGATTGCAATTTATATAAGAAATATGCATTTCCATACAGATTCAATATCCTCCCTCATGTGTCTGAGTTTCACATTAAAAATGCGAAGCCATTCGTCCATGTCTTCCACTGAGACAGTAATTGCATCTAGCCCCAGTAAGACCTGCGTAGCTCAACAAATGGAAGCCAGATATAGAATCCAACTAATAAACCTAAATACAAATAAATTAATACTTCAAAAAAAAAAAAACATAATGAGGATGTTGTTGATATTGTATAAAGAAGAATGAACAGAGACACGCACGTGCATTATTGTCTAAAGAAGAATGAACAGAGACGCACATGCATTAGAGTTTGAAGAGATTGTGAGTCATAGACAGCATCAACAGCATTACAGTGCAACAAAAAAGTCTAAAACAGGTTCAAGTTCATAATTATTGAATCAAGGGTTCAAAGCAGAAAATAAAAGCTCTAGTAGTTAACAAAGATACCTGTTGTATTAAGGGTTCACTTTCTAGGAGAGAATGTACATTTGCCGCTTCCAAAGCATGAAGTTCACGTTTCAACCTTTCAGAAAATGCCTCTGCTTCACCAATGCCCATTACGTACCTACATCAGCTTCTTAGATTAAAAAAACCACGCATATGTAAAATATGGGATTTTGTGCAACGAAAAGCAATAGACACAAAACACATGAGCATCAATAATCGTATAATAAAAACCCACAAAAATCAGATCATGACTGACTATAAACTAAAAGAAGACAACAATCATAGTGCACTTATTATGCGATGAAGCACACAACAATTAGAACACTGTACAATGGCCGAAAATATTAAATGTCATTCAACCGTTGTGTTGAATTCTCTGCAGGGCAGTTATTCTAAGCTAAATAAAGAACGATTCCAAACAAGAAAGCAAATGCTTTCTGTAAATTTTCGAGTGTAGGAGCACGTAATTTACAGCAAAAAGAAAATCAAGCATGGAACAGAGTGACACCATTATAGGGTTTCTAGAAGGCGTTTAAAGATTGAATTCAATAATTAGAGGTTGTAAAATGGTAAGAGGAATAGAATAGCAAAATTTGTGGAGTTTGGAAGGAGGTTGAAGCAGTTTGGCGGCTGTCTGATCTAAAAACAGCGATGTGAATAACAAAATAACAAGTTACAAATGACGGAGAGAATCCAACACCTATTCTCTTCAAGGAATAAATTCATCACTCGAAGAAAAATAGGCTACAGCTCTCCAAATAGAAGAAAACAGAGAGATTAATCTTCATAAACCAAAGATAAAGTGCCAAAACCAATATATAACAATATATAAATAGTCCCAAGTAAAATTAACCTAACTCTAATTCAAAAAAATATATATAATAATATAGCCCAGAAGAATTTCCCATCTCTTTCGGCAAAAATAATCCTGAATCAAGAGATTGAGAGGGATTTTTCACGCTAAACATGCACTTGGGAAAAAAGACCCACGCACGCACCGATTCCGCTAATGCCATAAAGCTCCTGCATCACTCTCCCCAAATAAGAGAAGCTTCGTCTTCTTCTCTAGAAATTTTTGGATCCTCATAGTTCGGCGACGAATGTGCAACATTAAAAATAGTAAAAATATTATAGTTTCCTGACAAATCAATCTTGTACGCATTGTTGTTATCCTTATTAGTGATTCTAAATAGGTCATCAGCTCTAGGCTTGATTTTTAGAGAAAACCCTACAGAAGACCTCTTTTTTCTATCAGATGCACACCATATTACCTTCATTAAAAATCATAATTTTTGTGGATTTGTTAGTCTGCTTCTAATACTATGTATTTGTTTGGCAACTTCCTGCATCAACTGCTCATGTAAAATGAAGGTCTCCCTTACTCTAACCTCTAAATCTATGTTAGACTCAATAGATGACAGTATTACAATAACTCAAAAAATGTGAGATGATTTCTCTTGTACACAATTTTAAATAAGTTGTGACATGTAGATTGACTAGTGGACGAATTTTAAGCAAACTCAACTTCAGAAAGGATCATATCCTAGTTCCTGATATTCTTACCTGTAGAGCATCTGATGAGGTATTCCAAACTATGATTCACAATTTCCATCTGTCCATTTATCTGTGGGCATGTTGTTAAATTGCACTATAATTTTGTACCTAACTTATCTCATAAAGTCCTCCAAAAATGATTGAGAAATTTTGAGTTCAAGTCTAAAGTGATGGGGATAGGTATACCATGAAGAAATACTATTTCTCTAAAATATAGGTCTGTAATGTGTGTTGTGTCCATCGTGTAAGGGCAAAGAACAAAATATGTTTACTTGGAGCAGCAGTCTACTACTACCAAAACAGAATCCTGACACCACTGCATTCGGAGCAAGCAAACCACAAAATACACACTAGCATCCAAATAAGGTATCTAGGAAACCAAAAGAAAAGTGTATAGGCATGTATTATGTTCTCCAATTTTGGTCAAATAACATATCGTGTATTGTCAGGATATCTCTTCATATCTCAAACCAATTTGGGCCAATAAATTTTAATATTTAGTAAAGAAAGAGTCTTGTCTCTGTCAAAATATTATCATTCTACTCATTACGACTCTTAGAAAATACTCTCCGTGCATTAAGAGATATGCAGTTTGTTCTGAACGACAGATATCCATCAGATCAGTAACATTATTCATGCAATTTGTCATGACAACAAACCCAAATCTCCTGAAAATCCTCATCACTGGCATACAAAATCATTCAGCACTTCAAAATTAACTCCCTTAACTGCTTGGTAGCGATCAATAAGTGGTGAAGCTCAATCCATCTACTACTTTGTTATAACTCTCTGCCTTGCTCTTGAGCACAAAATGAAACAAAGAGAAATTTCACCCACAAGGCATGCCTGTCCTTTAACTTACACTAATTGTTCAAGAATCTCAGGGCCTTATAATTAGTATAGAGAGTAAGCTTGCTAACTAGCAAATAAGAACTTCATTGATCATCACAATGACATAAAACTCATTGTATAAAAAAAGTACTTTCAATTAGAATCCTTTAAATTTTAACTGAAAATAGCAATAGAATGTTTTCATTGACTCACCAGAGCTCCGATTCTTACGTTGGAGGCAATACACTCCACCACGAACACTTAGCTAAAATCAGACAAAGCAAATTTAATTGACTTGACAAGTTTGATCAAGGGCGACACGATCGAGCTGAAATTCTTGACAAATATCATGTAGAAAAAGTTCACGAAACTAGCATACGTGAGTAAATAACTAGGGTTTAGGCCAAAATAAAATAGCCTGGATCTTCACTGGGTCCATCACAATATTGGCATCTGAAAGAATGTAACCTAGGAAGCACATCTACAGTGTAAGAAAGTGGTACTTTTGCAAGCGACCATATAATTGCTTTGTCCAAGAACTTCAAACACCGATGGCAAATGTTGTAAATGCTACTCTGAACAGTTGTATACCAGAATGTCGTCAAAATATACAACCACAAATTTTCCAATAAAGGGTCGAAAGATATAGTGAATTAGCCTTATAAAGGTACTCGAGGCATTGGTGAAGAAACTAACTCCATGTAATTAATCAAGCAAATCTTTCAATCTAAAAATAGGAAATCAACATTTGATGGTGATTTTGTCAACACTGTTATCGTGCGCATGTGCCAAGAATCATCCTTTTTGCTACATTCAAACCTCGAACTGTGCATAGGCTAGTACTCTCACAGACCAATCCTCAAGCCAACATGCTCCTTCAACTTATACTTGATTGTCCACATCTTGTTAGCTGGTCAATTGGTGGGCACTGAACATGAAATGAGATCTATAGCATTTTAAATCTATTGTAAATGTGGCACTCTAGGTGATGGGTTCTCAGAACATCCTAATACACCTTCAATAACATCGCACTGTCTCACATATTATCTCCTCCATAACATCGTTTTCTAGTATCACCAAGGATAGTCTCACAAGCACCTATCTCATAGCCTATGGAAAACTAATATGAGATATTATAACTTATGTCTATGTTTGTGTACTTATCATTGTCGACTACTTCAATGGAGGAAATACAATATATTTACTGTAATTGATGAACAAGATGTTTTTTATAACCATCATGAAGCGCCCCTCTCAAACAGTCAATATCAATCGAAATGAATATCATATTCATAGGCCCAACATCAAACCATACACAATCCTATAATTTCTCTCCAATTAAAAATTTTACAAAATAGCTCTTATCCGCATTGATCTCATTCCCTTATTCAACCAAGTTAAAGAATATGAATAAGAAAACTTTTGAATAGTGAAGCTCAATTTGTCGATCATTTATGTAGATACTACATTGTCACAACTGCCTCTGTCTATAATGAAACCACACACATTTCATTTCCTAGAATATCGATCGAAATAATGTTTAAGCCAGTTTTGATTTTTTGGGCTCAGTCTAAATAACCCATTGAACCAAAGGCACTCACCATCATCTGTGAGTACTAGAACTCCTCTCCTATCTTCTCCCATTGGTCTGCACTCTGCCTCATCCACAAAATTCTACTCAATAAAAAAAATCTCTTGTTTGAGTTGTTGAATGCAATGTGTTTGTATCAAAGACTTACTTGCTGGAAATTTTTTGGGGTCATTGGTCCAATCAATCCTCTTTTCCTCGCATCATGGCTTCTCCTCACGAGAAGTAGCTCTGGGTACTTCGATCAGTGCGCTCTTGCTGTCGGGCCCAATGGTTGATCCCTATTTGAAGGGTGGCGGACCTGATACTACAATGTGGTCTATTTACCTCCAGGGTTGATGTTTGAACTTTCTATAACATCCAATATAGTTGTAATTGCATCATTAGCCAATGAACAGTCTCAACCCTCCAAGATACCGAACTACAGTGTTCACATAAGGTTCCACTAGTTCATGTTTCGGCATAAGCTACTAAAACTCAATAGTGTATTCTTCTATTAACAGATCTTTCTGTCACAAATGATGAAGTCTCAAAAATACATATTTCTGTAAAGTGCTCACATTACTTGCGCTACATCTCCCTCTTCAACTTGAATTAGGTCATGATGATTTGTTTTCCCTCGCACTAACGTAGGTACTTCATATTTTCCCACCACAGATAAGCGCCATATTTAATTTAATAGTGACAAATTTTATCATTATGTCAAGCAAAGATATGTTCCACTATCAGAAACTCACTCAATGAACTTGTCCAGATCCATACAAGCGTCAAAACCCAACAAATAAACACTAAATCCAAAATCGCCATCTCTTATATTTGATGCTAAACAATGCAACACCAACTTTTCGTCACTCGAGGCTTCTTGGTTAAAAGGGTTTTCGTCATCACATCTATGAGGGTGGTCAACATTGTTATTGTAGGTGACTTCCCCATGTTGCCACATTTCAAAATCAACGAGCTTTTGTTGCAGTTAGTAAATTTTACACTGCATATCCTTTCTGATAAGTTCTTAAAAATCTCAATGAGGATTTCTCTTTGGCGGTATAGTGACTTGCTCCTCACTTTAGAGTTTCAACTAATTGAGGATTGTAGATCAAATGTTGGTTGAGATTTAAGTTTAGTTGGTATATGTCGAGATGAATTTTTGGTGAAGGCAAGAATATTAGCTTTTGAAATATTAGTTTTATGGTTAGTAAGTGAGGTAGGGATGGTTGGGGTAATGAGTTCGTGGAAGGTTTTAGTTACATAGATTTTACGTTTATGCACAAGGAAGACAAATCCATAAGAATTTAATGTTTGTCGGACTCTGATATCAAATGATGTCATTTTAGAGTTTCTAGAAGGTGTTTAATAATTGAATTTAGTGGGGTGGGGTTGCAAATGAAAATAGAAAGAGCATATCTGAAATCAACAGAGTTTGGAAGAGGTTAAACCAGTTTGGCGGCTGTTTGGTCAAAAAACAATGTAGCCGAAGTGATACGACAGCGTACAAATGACGACAAGGATCTTGATATGAAACGGAAAGATGTCTCACAAAAATTTAGGGCAAAGCTAATATTTTCTTTACTAATTCATAACAACACAAATAAAGACAAACACCTACATTTCAAGAGGTAGGCGAACTCTCTCAATTCCTACAATACGAGAGGTAGAGAATCTCTCGCAAACCTTAACTCTGAGATTCAAGACTCAATCTCAAGTCTTCTCTGACCCTAAACATATTAGCTCTATCTATATTGATAAAAATAACAATAATAAAGGACTAAATTGTCCTTAGGGTAATAAAAGATAAAATTATCCTAAGGCTACGCACTGGCATAACAATACTCCCATTCCACTTTGTCCTCAGGATAGGAAACTGATCCTGATTTTTATATGTAAGAATTTATGAAGTTGATATCACTACAGCGTCAAAAACTTGATCCTTATAAGAAAAGTAAGTTGTGTAAAATATATATAATTATAGACAATTAATAATGGGATTCTACGCAAGTATATGTATTGTTATCAAGTAAATAATGAACTTTCTATTTAAGCCTCAAATATCGATCCCACGAGGAAGGTGTAAGTTAGCAATGATAAATTTTATCAGAAAATTTACAGAAAATCAAACGAAATCACTGTCACTAATTTTGAATGTTGAGATATTAACCAAACTAAATTACTTAACTATTAGCAAAACAGAAATGCAAATTTTGAATAATAACTACTAATCTACTAACTATGTTTATGCAATAAAGATTTTTTATGTGAAAAAACATCATTCTCACTACAATGATATTCTGGTGAAATGAGATGAGATAAATGTTTATTATGTATTGTGTCAAATAGGAGCAATTTTAATTTTCTATACTGATACAGTGCATAGAAAAGCATTGGTTAATCTTAGGTTTAGTCCCTAAATCTGTGGCTAGGCTAAGAGAATACCGGCTCACTCCAGAGCTCTCACTTCCCTTCACCTGAAGGCTAACTCTCGCTTTAGTTTTTAAACACTGAGACCAAATTAGGAATTTTAATATGTCACCCTAAAGATTCTCCAATTCTACACCCAACAAAGAATATTTCTCTATTTATTTGCACTTAATTTCTTGAACGAATTTCTCCTTTATGAAATCAAATGTGACCATCACTCTGTTATAGAACTCATACTTCATTTCCCAGATCATATGTTTCACAACATATTTTAACAAATCAATTGGTCAGATTGAAAAGTAAATTAAGTTTGAAGTTGAAAAATCATCACAATTTATTTTATATTTTAATTATGGCACATTCATTTTATCTCTTCATTTCACCATATCTCAGATTAGGGGGAAAGAAAGAGAGAACTACTCAAACTTCATGAGAAAGATACGATAAAACACAAATTTCATATATAAAAGAAAGTTCATACAACACTAAATCAACAAACAAACTTATCTGGAACTCTTTCTTAAAGCAAATCCTTTGTAGTCTTCCTTAGAAATGCAGGAAAAAGAACTCTCACTTTCTCCTTCCAACACTCTTACAGAAAGTTTCACACTAAATCTCACCACAAAAACTCTAAACTATGAAAGCAAAATTACTAATTGACTCCAATATGGTGGTGGAATGAAGATGGATTATGAAAATGTGGCGTGGTGGAACGTTGTGGAGCGAAAAATGAAAGTAGAGGAGCCCGTTTTCTAATGAAATTTGGCCCCAAATAAAGCCCAAGGTCGGTTCTCCAAGAGGTGCCTCCAAAAATTATTCAAAAATCGTCCAAATATATTGAATCTTCTAGAAACGTGGTATGAACCGCCTTTGGCGCCGTCAGCGCTAGTCTGACGCCGTCGGTGCTGAGTAAAAATTCTCCAGCTTTCGGTTGTTCTGCGCCGTCGACGCTGAACTTGGCGCAGCCGGTGCTGAGTATTTCATCACATTTTGACTCCAAATTTCATCATTTTTGTTTCCTTTTTACTTTAAGCCCTAAAAATCAACCTGTAAGAAAACATCAAAATACCTTTATTAAAGTGCAATATCACCAAAAATAAGTATAAAATATGGGTCTAAAAATGCATATATTTTCAGTGTATCAGAAACTTATTATTTGATCAAGTCGTATGGCCCCCGCCCATAAACTGGCTTAAGTTTGATTCTCAATGTCAGCTTTGCCACACTCGTCATGGCCTTCTTCAACTTTTTAAAAGTTTGGGTCGTCACTTTCCTCGATTGAAATTTATTCTTCAATTTCTTCATCCACGGCAACAAAATTGAATAATAACCCTTCACACACTTCCAGACGTATTCTTCCATCCTTATAGGTCTTAGGTTGTGGCCACTCCAACTATCTGCCACCTTCGATGGATCTGCCTAGGGTCTTGCACAAACTAGGGTCAGCCCAAAGCACAACCATCTTATGTCCCTCCTTAAACTCCATTGTCAAAAGTTTTCAATTCATCTTAGTCTTCCCAACAAATTACAACCATTTCATACCCAATATAACATCAATGTTTTCTAAATCCAAGGGAGGAAAGTCTTCCATCACCTGAATGTCTGGCGGTGTTAAATCACTCATTTACAAACTCCCATACTCTTCTCTGCATGTCTCGTCCTTATCATGACTCCAAAACTTTTTATATCCATCATCTCAAGCCCCAACTGCTTCACAATAAAAAGAGATGAAGTTGTGGGTGGCCCCACTATTTATCAACACAACTACACCCTGCTCTCAAATCTACCCCTGAAGTTTCGATGTGATTTGATGTTAATCCTAACACCGCGTTCAATAAGACTTCTACTACATCCAAGTGGGGGTGTTCCTCCTCCAACGCATTCTCTGTTTCTGCATCCCCTATATTCTCGTCATACATTGTGAGAATTTGAAATGTCCAATCCTTGCAACGGTCCTGGAAAAAACTTTTCATCGCACCGAAAACATAACCATTAACCCATTGCTCCATAATCTATCTCTGCAAGACGTTTGAATGTTACCCCTGATGCCATTATTCCTGTCCTGTGGAGCCTCCCTTTGAGTTTCTATTATTTGAGCTTCTGGTATCATTGTGGTCATAATATAACGGTGCGGCACTCCACTTGTGCTGCTTGTATTAGCATGTTCCACTACAGTTTTATCTTCTACCAACCGCTCTAATTTCACAATTTCCCCCAATCCTCGCAGTCTTAGCAGACAAAGTGATACAAGCATCTCTGGCTTCAAACATTTCAAAAAGTTGCATTCCATCACTACTTCTGATATCCTCTCAAACGTTCGGATGGCATCTCAAATTTCTCCCTATACTCCATGACGGACCTTTCTTTGACCAATGCAAAAAACTGCTCGTATAAATCCCCTTCTCATGTGCTTTTGAAACGTTCCAACAATTGCACCTTGAACACTTCTCATGTCCGAATTGGCTGATGTTGTTCTCTCCATTAATAACATGTTAGAGTCTTTCCTTCCAAACATAGAGCTGTCACCAACAATTTTTCTTCCTCCGTCAGCCCATTAATAGCAAATTATCTCTCTGCACGATAAACCCAACCATAAGCATCCTCTCCTTCAAATATTGACATCTTCAGCTTTCTAATGCATGAGTCTCCCTAATTTCTTTGACTGAAGTTCATTCCACCCATAAAGCAAAGATTGGCTTTCTCGACTAATATTGATTTCTCTTTTTCCATAAGTCTGGCTTGCCCCATAATCAGCTCGCCCATTCCCATAAGCTCCAAGCATGTCTTCTACCCAAAAGGCTGTTGAAATAGCAGGCATTAGTGCAGTTGGATGCAACTCTTTGTAGGGGTCCCACCCACCATGGTTCACTGTTTCGGGTAGAAATCTTTCAAATTGATCTTCTCTGGCTCCAAAAGCTCGATCGTCCCATTCTGCATACTACCTGAGGCTCAAGTCCGCTTCCTATCCCTTCACCCGATCTAACAGCTCCAGATCCACTTGAGACAGTGAAGTTACCCTGATATGGCACCAATTATTTTGATTGCTGCCACTCGCATCGGTTCCAAACGCCATCGCTCGATCCAGCTGCAAGTGGCGAATGGTTTCTGTAGGACTTCGTAATCTTCTTTAAAATTTCTTCTAGGGATGTAAACTCCCCTCCAACCTCCACTCAATGGCTGAGAAATGCTCATATATTCCATATTTGATTTGACTAATCTCTTCCCTTAGTTTTTCCTCCAAAGCAACCCACTTTTTGGCCGTCGTGACTCTTTGTATGATTTTTAAACTTCTCTACGCTGAAATCATTAGATTCGGAAATTTTGAATGCGGGATCGGCGTCTGTGAAACTTTGGACGCCGCAATCCTGAAATTCATGTATGCGGATCAATGGAACCATTGAAGGTTGTGTGGAACTTCATAAGCCGCAATCTGAATACTTGTACGTCACATATCCCAATCACTAGCTTTCATCACAAGAGATGTGGAACTCCTTTATGCAAAGATCCTGATCACGTATGTCGATCAAGAGCGCCTGATCTTCTATATGCAGCAATCCCAAGCATTGGCTTCTTCTGTGGCTTGTGTTGTTTGTATGTCGTGACCCTCCCCCACTAGCTTGAATCATGACCGACTCACGAAAGCGCTTTACCTGTTTGCAGCGATCTTCCCCAGTGAGCTCAAATTGTGATTGACTCACAAAGAGATGTCGAATGAATGCCACAATGACTGTATCACAAAGAGATGGAAGTTTCAGTTCTCTGAAAGCCGCAAACCCCAACGTTCACTTGTCAGAAACTCGTCGGTCTTCACCGGTGCAGGACACGATCCCTTAGTAACCTTCCCAATGAGTTTAACTAGCAACTGTATCGCGATAGTTTGGGTTATTGTACGTTGCAATCCCTTTTCCCAAACGACCGTGATCCCTTCGGTCTTCCCCAGCTCCCAATCTGACCTATTCGGATGCCCCGATCCACTATTCCTTTCTCCTCAGTTCCTTCTTCCAAGATCGAGCGCTCTGATACCAATATGACAAGGAAACAAAACAATTTATTGCACAAAATTTAGGGCAAAGTATATGTTTTCTTTAATCATCCAAAACAACACGAATACAAAGATAAGCATCTACAATTCAAGAGGTAGGTGAACTCTCCCAATTCATACAATTTTAGAGGTAGAAAATCTCTCACAAACCCTAACCATAAGACTCAAAATCAATCTCATGGCTCCTCTAACCCTAAACACATTAACCCTGTTTATACTAGCAACAATACTAATAATAAAAGAATAAATTGCCCTTAGGTTAATAAAAGACAAAATTATCCCAAGGCTAAGCACCGGCATAACAAATCCACCACCTATTCTCTTCAAGATATAGGTTCAACACTTGAAGAAAAATAAGCTACAACACTCCAAATGAGAAAAAACAAGGAGAAAATTCTCAAAATAACATAAATCAAAGAAAATGTGACAAAACAAAAAAATAACAATATATAAATAGTTCTCAGTAAAATTAACCCGAACTCTAATTCAAAAATAATAGAAAAAGGGATCCACAAGGATTTTGCAACCTTTGGGCAGAAATAATCCCGAATCAGGAGACCATGTAGGATTTTTTCCTCCAAACATCTGCTCTGGACGGAAGTCCAGCATGCATGCATGTCCCACCTACGCGGGAAAGGTCCCACGTCACAACATCCGGAAGAACAACATAGTGACAAGCTCTTTATAGAACCAGGATTACCATAAATTACAATGAAATTTTTTTTCCTATGTGCTTTTCATGTACCATTATATATTGCAATATTTTAATTTCATTAGCTGTTATGCACCATGAAAAAATGATGATAATTTGGCAAAAATAGCTTTCCCATTTTATTAAATTATGCTTTGACAACTGAGACATTCTTCTCTGAATAATAATAAAAAAGAAGAAGATGAATCTAAAAAAAAACTCAATCATTCTAGACCATAAGCATGCAAATTGGGATTAAGATAATATTCTAGAGTATCTCTCAAGTATACCAAGCAATGAGAAAATAAAATTCCATATTAACTCATAATTAATTAAGCAACATATAGTAACAGGAGAATACAAATAAATACAGAAAGCTTAAAGAAGCTTCAATTTTACAAGCTAAGTTGGATTAAGGGAAAGATTCATAGTGAATGAGAATGTATTAGCAAACTTCAGAATTCCCAAAGGACGCCACTGACCCTAATTAATTTGCTAAGCGCAAAAAGCTAAAATATAACAAGAAAAAAAAACAGTTTCTTTCAACAGGTAAAATGAGCTAGCATGAGAGGTTTTATCAAGCAGCAAAGGATAATTAAATCAATGCGGTTGGCTTATATCTAAACATTATTTTCTTCATTATGATATGATTACCAAAAATTATTAAGTGGAAGCCAGCAAAAGGATATAAAAATATGCACGACAATTTAATATAGTACCAGGAAAATACAGACAAACTTACGTTCCAAGAAGAGCTTCCATGTCCTCTTCTTCAGCTTGTGAAACAAGCTCTCTTTCAACTGTAACTTGAGAGTCTCTCTGTATTATAACAGATGCAACTGGACCATCTTGGATTTTAACTTCATTATTAACTGTAGGAATATTTTCCTGGGAATATATCCTCTATGATAACTACCAAATTCCAAATCAAACAAATTTCATACTACAAAATAACAGGATAAGCCCGGTTTGAAGCTAACCAGTTGGCTGAACTTGCAACCAACTTCTGCAACTTGCATATAAATAAACTGATTAATACGATGTTAATATTAAAATGAACCGCCTTAATACATGTTAGATGGATTATCATCACATTAAATCCCTGTCTAATGCAAGACAACTCGGGGTTATGTTTCCTTTTGCAACTAGCATGATTCATTATATACTTTCATGCAAAAAAAAAAGAGAGAGAGAGAGGACAACCAGGTAACTAGTTACCAATTATACCAGTAACTTAATTTCCTAAAATGAAAAAAAAAAGTAATAGTGGAGTTCAACCTAATTAATAATGGAAAGAAAGCAAACATTCCAAAATTCAACAGGAATAGAAAGATAAAATCAAATCAAATCAAATCAAAATCTAGACAAATTAATTTCCACATTCAAATTCATGACTGCCTTCTTTTGACAAAAGTTAAAAGCATTGAGCCAACCAATAACACATAATGCAAGAAATAGACAATGAACGGCTACAACAGAAAATCAGGTAACAAAACTATAAAAAGAGATTATTCCCCTAAAATCAGCCTGCCACACTTACATCACATTAGAAGAAATCATACATCCAACTTTCACTCAAAAAATTTGGAAGAAGAAGTTTTTTATTCAAACCAAATGTTGTAAATTACGTCATTTATGAAACACTCTTACCCTAAGTAGAAAAGCATTACAATAATCCGAAAGCTGCTTTCCATCTATAGCAATCCAAAAACATGCGAACAGTAACTTTTTATGTACAATAATCTAGTAATATGTAGACAACAGCTTTCCATTTACATCAATCTAGTAATTCTAGGATATCAACATCATATTTATGTTTCTAGATCCCACAGTTAAAGAATGATTTTCAGATTTATTTTTTCAATAATAGTTATTCCTCTGCATGACTATGTACAACTTCTCATTTTATTTTTTGCATAATGGAAATAAATTCAATCATACAATCTCTCAATTTCTATTCTCTTATCTTCTCATTCTGATTTTCAAAATGGTATCAAAATCATTAAGGTTCTACTCTCTGTGAGGTCAACTGGATATCATTATAAAGTCTCAACTCCAAAATGACAGTTCCTTCACCAAAATAAATCAGGCTTTGTCTAATAAGCGTAGTGAATATATATGTGCACGGTTCACCAGAAGACAGTGGCAAACCTAATGAAGAAACTAATGTTCAAACAGGTGGCAACTCCAATTCTAGAAATCAACCTCACAATAAAATTTTATATTTAAAATTTTAAAAATTCAAAATGAAAGTTGAACTGGAATACTCGGAAGAAAATTGGCAGCAAAGACAAACCCTATCACCTCTCATCTACGAATTTCAGTCATCTGGACATCAAAAGATAGGCAACCAACTATTCTTGTAAAAAAAGATTCCTCCAAAACATCATTAAAATAAACTTGATTGCTCAAAGAAGTAAATTCTCATACTCCCTAATTACAAACAAGGAAAAAACTACTATTTGGACCAAAAATTCTTCCATAATCACAGCCCATGACATATAATTATAATGTATGAATTGTAGATGGATAGCTATCAAAAGTGGCCTAAAAAAATTTCATTCATGCTCGCAAAAGATCTGACACTTCTCTCCGCTTCTATTGCCTAACCAAAATTCTAACATACTATAGCTTAACAAAATCATTTCTAACAAAAGTCCTTTTTCCAAATTGATTTCTACTCTAACACTTTTATGACTTAAAAAAAGGGAGTATGATTGAAAATACAAAGATGTGTTCAAAACTTTCCATTAGAATTTCTTGGGAGCACTAAATCCTCATGTGAACTCAAATTTTACATTAGGCTTTCAAAACTACTCTTCTGCCGTTAGTCTTTAAAACATTAGTATTAGACCACCTAAAAATCAGTAGAAGTATTAAAATCATACGATGACGCTATTTCATAGGCCTATTTTATCAATATAAATACCTAATTTATTTCAAATAAGACAAATTTGAAACTTATCTAACAAAATTATCTAAAATGGTAATGGATATCATTTAAGTTTTGAATTCATGTAGTCATGCACAATCTTATACGCACATTAATCACACAAATCCTACCAAAAATCATAAGTTCGTGGCATTTCTTATCCTTGCATGCACTACATGCCAATTCACAGCATTCACTTACACATCTGCGATAACAGAAACAGCATGTTGAGTCATTTTTTTTTCTTTCTTTTTGTCCTAATTTAATTTTACAAGCCAATAAGGCAAAGAAAACATCACCCCAACTCCTTCCGCATCAAGACCTAAACAAGGTTCGTGAAGAAATTGAAGTGTGCAATCTTATCTCCACATCAATGAGAAACTCAGTCCCATTTGGAAGGATGAGATACATTCCAAGAAAAACATCTTTGCGATTTTTTTCTAAGGTAGATTATATAAATGATAGCAAGAAAAAAAACGTAAATAGAAAGCAAAAGACTAGTCACTATTTTAAATGTTACCTTAGCCCAAAGGGCCATCTCCACAACGTCTATGCCAACAACCTTAGGCATATGACCCAGCATCTCCTTACAGACATTTAAAACATGAAGAAGCAGCCGGTTCCTACAGATAGATGGCAACAAGTACAAAAACGAATCAATTTAAATTTAAAATCTGGGTCACAAAATATCAATAAACAATGGGAACACATAACTAAGAGCATAAGTAATAATAATGGCAGAATCTCTGTATGAATCTGGAGATTCGCCCAAGTGAACCTGTCATCAATGTTGCGTACTGTCCACTGTGGAGGAGTAACACTTTGACTTCTAAGATTATCAAATCCCTGAATAGAACAAGGATAGATAATTTTCATTAGCATTAACAAACTGAGCCCAATTATCAAAAAAAGTTCCTCGATAATAATAGCTAAAAATGAGAGCATAGTGCAGGAAAAATACCAGCATAAAGGTACATCCACTATTATCATTCGGAACAACCTCCACTTTTGTAAGATGCTTCAGCTTGTAAAGTTTTGCAGGCTAGAAAGTAATAGAACTGTCATAAATTAGATAGTACTTAAACCATATGGGATTACTCTAGCAAGTAAGAGATTATATATAATTAATACATTTCAAATTAACTAAAAATAAAAAATGAAACTGGTAGCACCACAGTGCAGGTGGGCCAAGGTTGGGGAAGGAGGCTGAAGAAGGGAAGAAGTGGACCGATGGGCATCCATTTTAGTGTCCTGCCAGGTCATGCAACAGGAACACAACTCTTAATAGCAAAATAACTCATCGAGGTGGGGGTTGGAAAACAAATATTTCCAGTAACAAGGCAATCATCCAAATTCCAGTTACCTAACCATAACTCCAACAAGGTTTGAAATTTGATGACTTGAGACACAGAAAATAAAAGGGGCACTCTATTGTGGTAGCGTTGGAGCCTGATAGGAGATCCCATCTCCGCCTACTCCCACGCACATGCGAAGCGAAGTAGCAAATCAGCGTGATCCCGATCCCGCTCCCGCCTCCCTGTTTTGATCGTGAAAGGTCGCGACCGCGACCTTACGGTTTCGCGAACCGTTCCCGTCTTTCTCTGACGCGAAGCGAAGCATCCCTTCGCTCCCTTCCTATTCGTGATAAAGGCTTCAGATGGCTCTCCTTGAGTTTCTAAGTCACGTTTTTGGTGTTCTTCTTCAGGTTTTCTCTAGATAGAGGAAAAGAAGTGCAAGAAGTAGTTACTTGCGGCAGAAGGAAGAAGAAGAAGATTGTTCTCTCTTGCCTTCTTCTTGGTAGCTTGTGACAGAAGAGAAATTGAGTTTATTTCTCTTGTAATTTTATCTTCTTCGGTGTATCTCGGTGTACAGTTTCTTCAGTTTATCTCGGTGTAAAGAGAGAAGAAGAGAGAACAACGAAGTGAGAGATTCCTTTTGTAAGTCGAAAGATTGACTGGTGTAAATTCCTCAAGTAGTAAAATCCTCTGCAACTTCATGGACGTAGGCAGCTTCTGTGTGTTATTTTTTGTGTGAATTTTTTGTTCTATTTTTCGCTCTTCAAAGATTGTTCTTCTATTATATATATATATCACAACAACTACTATATCTTATAGTTCACAACAACTGGTATCAGAGCTTTGCTCGGATCTGAGAAAGAATGATGGCTGTAGATAAAGTGAATGTTTCAGGGATCGAGAAATTTGATGACACAAATTTTGGTTATTGGAGGATGCAAATAGAGGACTACCTCTATGCGAAGAAACTTCATTTTTCGTTATTGGGGAAAAGACCTGAAATGATGGATGAGGTTGAATGGAATTTGTTGGATCGACAAGTTCTTGGGGTTATTCGATTGACCCTATCGAGGTCCGTTGCACACAACGTCGTCAAAGAGAGGACGACTGCAGATCTCATGACAGTCTTATCAGTTATGTATGAAAAGTCATCAGCGAATAACAAGGTGTATTTGATAAAGAAGTTATTCAACTTGAAGATAGTGGAAGATGTTTCTGTTGCTCAACACCTGAATGATTTCAATACTATCACAAATCAACTGTCGTCTGTTGAAATTAATTTTGATGATGAGATGCTTACGCTGATATTGTTGGCATCGTTGTCAAATAATTGGGAAGTCATGAGGATGGCAGTTAGCAGTTCTGCAAGTAAATCTAAACTAAAATTTGATGATATTCGTGACTTGATTTTGGCTGAGGAGGTGCGTAGAAAAGATTCTAGCGAGATTTCAGGTTTGAGTTCGGCGCTGAATGTTGATTTTAAAGGGAGATGGCAGGACAGAAACTCAAATAAAGGGAGATCAAAATCAAAATCTGGTCAGGAGACTGCTGGACTTGTGGCAAGGCTGGTCACATAAAGAGAAACTGCATGAATCCCAAGAATATGGAGAATGATAGCGCAAATGTGGTATCTGAAGAAGTACAGGATGCATTATTGCTGACAGTTCATAGTTTTGTTGATGATGAAAGTGAAGATGAGAGTGAGTTCGGGACACTTATTCCTATTGTTCCACAGACAGATGGTGGAGAACTACAGAGCTATGAGGAAATTTTGCAAGATGAAAGTTCGAGCAAGTGAGAGCTGGCAGAACTTCCACCAGGGAAGAAGACATTACCCAACAAGTGGGTGTACTAGGAGAAGACTGAGCATGATGGCAGTAAGATGTACAATGCTAGACTTGTTGAAAAAGGCTTTCTGCAGAGGCAGGATATTGTCCATGTAGAGGGAGTTGTAAGCAGAGATAAGAGTAATTCAAGAAATAGCTTGGAGGTGCAAAGTTGTGTTGACCCTGTTGATATGTTGACTGAGGGTGTTACTTTTAAGAAATTGAAGTTGTGCGCAGCTTCAGTTGGTCTTCTGGAGTGAAAGCAAAGTTTTGAGTTGTAGATGTGGAGGATTCATGGTGAACGATTCATGTTTGAAGAAAAAGGGCGACACCGCTAGTGGAGGATATCAGTTCGAAGGAGATGTTGTAGCATGTGTATCGGTCTCCAAGTGGAAGATTGTTAGCGTTGGAGCCCGATAGGAGGCGAAGTCGCAAATCGGCGTGATCCCGATCCCGCTCCCGCCTCCCTGTTTTGATCGCGAAAAGTCACGACCGCAACCTTACGGTTTCGTGAACCGTTCCCGCCTTTCTCTGACGCAAGGCGAAGCATCCCTTCGCTCCATTCCTGTTCGTGATAAAGGCTTCGGATGGCTCTCCTTGGATTTCTAAATAACGTTTTTGGTGTTTTTCAAGTTTCCTCATGATAGAGAAAGAGAAGTGCAAGTGTCGGCCGTTTTAATTTTCTGGTTTGGAAAAGAGATGAAATAATTTTGTAGATATGAAAATAATTTAAATATAAATATGTGATTTTGATTTTTGAAAGTAATATTTTAATTTTGAAATAGATGAGACCAAACGAGTCTCATATTTTGGATAGTTTGGATGACTCAGCGCGATAATACAAGTAATACACTTATCCCAAAGAATAAATATATCATTTGTAGTATGATTGATCATATAAACTAAAGAATTTATGACATCTATTTGGTCTGTGAAATATTTTATATGAGGTCAACAAGTTCCCCTACCTAATATAAAGATTAGATAAAGTTAATTTTACCTGGGTTCCAAATTCCCGATAGAGTCAAGCCCATATAGTTAATTACATCCTAAATGACCAGGGTCACCTAAGAAAACTCTCGATTAAGATCAGTGGTTCTGCCTTTAAGATTTCAAAGTTTAAGTTTCCACGATTTAACATGAGAAAATCAAATGGGAGTGGCTCAAACAAGAACAGTTATTTTAAGAAATCCAAAGGAATAAAGAGTATGAGATATCACAGATCCAGGGAAAACTCTGGTGACCTCCCAACTATCCTATTGTTTGGCTTGATATCTTTGAAATGATTTTTTTTAATGTTTAATCCTGCAATTTATTTAAAATTTAGGACTTATGTTCGCACGATATCTGATCGTGCAAATAACCTAAAAAGATAGAATGATTTACATTGTAACGTACAGTAACCTCATAATCCTAAAGTGTTAGGACTTATAATTGCACATCAGGGTTATACAAAAGCCAAAAAGTCATATGTGAGGGTTTACGCTGCGCTAGGCAAACTACCTCGAAATCCTATGGGTCGTTATTTAAACTAATAAAAGTGATTAGTGATATGAATTTGTTTTGATGTTGCAGATCCATCTTGAAGTAGTTCATCCGTATGTGCTCGTCATGCTGCCCACGGTGTTAGCTCCAAGCTCTCCTTCGTAGCACCTTCGGATTTGATTTATAGTTTTAAGGGGTATATGCAATCATTTGATTTTCCTAAACTAAAGCATGGTGTGTAACAAAATGATAAAGCATGTTGTATAAAAAGAAAAGAGCAATAGAATGTACAGTAAAAGAAAGAACAGTACAGTGTGCTATAAAAAAAATGCTGCAATGTAAATTAAACATGTATATTCGGGAGGTCTGCTACTCCTTTAAGCGAGTTAGTGTGCATTGTATAAACAAAAAAAATATTGCCTGGAAAACTCGAGAAAATCGACAAATGTCCCGCGACGGAAAATTCGATAAAAATCGACAAATGACTCACGATGGAAAACTCGGGAAAATCGACAAATGACAATTCCAAGAAAATTATCAAAATCTCGGGACTATCCCGGATAAAAGGACCAAGAGTGCTTTCCCCAAAAATTACAATAAAACATACGAAAAATCCGAAAAGAGGTGACCACAAGCACTCGGGTCGGGGCTAGGCTCAAATATTATATATGTGTACTCGAGAGACGTCGAAGGCTATTATCAATCACCCGAATGTATCGAGCCCGCCACTCAACTAGAAGGGTGTCCTACTAAACATAACTTAGGAGGGTACTCCTTAGCCCAGTATCGGTAATCAACAAGTGGACAACCAAGTTGTAGAATTTAAAAAATTAATATTTTCTCATGCATATGAATTTCAAGCATACAAAAGGAAGTTGTATCAATTTTGTAGTAAAGATATTTTTTATAAATATTGTATTTGTTCTTATCATGTATGTTCTTATCAATTTTGAAAAGTATAGTTGTTCACGAGTCGATTACGCCATCGAGCGTAGGACCGCCAACAACCAAAGAAAGTACGGGTCCCCCGCTAGTCTTGTGTCGGTGAATGATATTGTCATCCTATAATTTATCAAATCCCAGGATTGGGTCCTGATGTTGTAGGATGGAATATCATTCTGCACTACCCCCAGCGTGTCTTAATCACCATCGCCCTAAGCCCTAAAATAAATTCGACCTACTTGAGACCTTGCTTGATGATTTCATATAGCAAAAGGCTATATATGGGCACTTATGTGTCAGACATAAGCACCGAACATCGAACCAAGAAGCAAGAAAAAAAAGAATAAAAATGGGGATGAGAGAGAGGGGAATTGATTCACCCAAAATATCGAGAGAATGAAGGGTGGAGCAACCCTCAAAATTGTGACAAAAAGACCTGAAAAAGAGAGCCCAATACCCTTGAATCAATCCAATAAGAATATCATTTTCTCAACTTTTATAGATGTATCAACCCAAAAAAGGTATCTTTTCCAAACATTTAACAGGTCGTTCCTTGCAAAAGAACATTTTGAATTCATTTAAACATTAAGAATTGACAAATTTTTATTTCACCAACATCAAAATATTCAATTTCGTATTAAATTAAAAAAAAAGAGTTCCCATGCCACATAACCCCACTTCTTCCAAAGGATTGCACATAAGCACTCATAGTCGGGGCAGTAAGGAGAACCACCAAAAAAAATAAGCTCACGGGTTGGGGTAACAAGAGAAGCCCATCCAGTTTCAGCTCACGGGTCAAGGCACCTAGGAGGGACCAAAATCATAGAGAGGGAATCAACCATCAAGCTCATGGGTAGAGGCAACAAGGAGAAAGCCAAGCCTCAAAACAACCACATTTAACATAAGAGAGCTACAGGAGAAAGCCCACGGCCAAGGGCAGCAGAAAACTGCCAAACAAGACAAAGAAACCAACTAGAATGCTCATGGTTAAGGGCGGCAAGGGGAAGGCCACCACTATTTAAGCTCATGAGTAGGGCCAAGAAAAGAGAAAAGTCATCATAGAATAAGCCCACGGGTAAAGGCAACAAGAAGAAGACCACAAAGGCAGTAAACACAAGATAAGGCTCACGGCCAAGGCAGCAGAAAAGAGACCATCATTATTTAAGTTTGAACCAACTATTTTCAACATAAAAGAGCCACAAGAGAAAGCTCATAGCAAGGTGAAACGAGAAGAAAGTTAAGTTCAAGCCAAACACAATACAAACCGCAACAATAAAGCTCACGGCCAAGGGCAGAGAGGAGAAGAACAAGCCCCAAACCCAGTACAGAACATCCAAACAGGACAAAAGAAACTAGCTAGGATGTTCACGATTAAAGACAGCAGACCAAAACCACTAAACAGGCTTCACGGCAAAGGGAAAAGTCGCCACAAATATTACCATTGTGCTCCTTTAATATACATGAGAGTGTGAGGCAAACTATTATAGATCATTAGGATTGAAACCATTTTTATCACATAAGGCTTGATAGTAAGTTAGTATGCTCGTATCAAACATTCCCACATAGCAGTAGATGTTGAAATCATGAATTTTGGGATGACAAACTTGATTACCAATAAAAACCTTGGGAGGGACGCTAAAGAAGAGCCCCCAAACCAAACTGTGCCCAGCAAAGGGGTCAAACCGAGCTCAACAAAGGGCTAAAACAGCAAGAGATTTCAGTAAAGCACAATACCAAAAGGAGCCAAGCCAAACCCACCAAAGAGGCAAATCGAGCCCAGCACAAGGGACAAACCAAGTTCAGCACAGGGGTAAAACCGAGCCCAACACAAGGGGGCAAACCAAGTCCAACATAAAAGGCAACAAAAAGAAAATTATAACAGATAAATAGGGCTCAACAAAAGGAGCATATCAAGTCAATTTTAGGCAAAACCGAGTCCAATTCTCAAACCAAATCAAGCCTACCAAATGGGTCAAAAATGATATAAAACTTTCAATTAAATCCAACCCAGAAGAAGTCGAAACCGAACCCACCAAATGGGCCAAAAACAGAGAACATTTTCATCTATAATTCCCACCTAACAAAGCCAAAATCGAGCCCTTCACAAGGGCAAAACAGAAAAAAAAATTTCAACATAGATTCAATTCCAAAAGAGTCAAACCGAACCCAACAAGTGGGTCAAAACAGCTAAAAATATTTTCCCTTGGAGCCTTATATTTCAAAGGATTGTGTCAGCATATGTTTCAAAAAGAAACAAATAACATGAAACAAATATATGCATGAATCCTTAGAGCTAACATGTCTCAGCATTGAAATGAATTCCAGCATTTAATTGAATAAAGCTAACAATAATAAAGAGCTTTAGAATCAAGTCTCAAACAATCATTTCATTTAACATATATTTCAAATAGACAATTATCATCTCATGGCAACCACAGGAATGTTCCAAAATTCCATCCATCATGCATTTTTTAGCAGAAAAAGAGAAGGTAGTCATATCATGCTCCATTTCTACTGATTCTAGCAAGTATCCATAACTAGATCTTAAGATAGGTTTAAACCTTATTTTCACATGCCTTAGAAGAGAAAAGAAATGCCATCCGAAATGGTGCAAATCAGGGGAAAGAAAAGAAATAGCTTTCAATGCAGACTCAAAAAAAAACTGTAAGACATTCAAAAAAACACCTCCCACAAAAATCCTTCTCCTAAAAGTTTCAAGAAACAGCAACCAACAAATCCTTCAAACTCCCAGCACACAAGAACGTAGCCAAGAAGAGATTTTGGCATAGCTTTTTCTCCTAAAAGCTTCGAACAGCAAAACCTCAGACTCCCCTTTCTCTCAAAAAAATTTCAACAACCCAAAATAGCACCCTAAGAGCCCTTTTTATAGGCAGAAAAGAGAGGGGGACAGCCACCTACCAGCCTCACTGGTAGTCGAATCAAATGACGAGGAAAGAATCGCCACAGTAAAGAGGGAGACGGTAAAACCTCGAGAAGGAGAAGGGTCGGCCAGCTCGGCCCTTGCAATTGGAGAGCCGAAAGGTCGAGCAGCCATGCGAAGAAAGGGAAGAGTTGAGAGAGGGGGAAGAGATTGCCGTGTGGATCGTCCACGGGAGCTAGGGCACGCGAGGGGACGAACCAAGCATCTAACTAAGCCGCGGGGTCGAGCGAAGGGTTAAGTGTGCGGGAAAAGAGAAAAATAGGGTTTAGGGTTATAATTAAGATTATAAATAATGATATAAATATAAAAGCATTTAATATTTCAAAAATAAAATTTGATTTATGCATTTTTATTTGTGTGTCAGATTGTAGAAAATTGAAAGTCCTCTTTAGGTAATTCTGGCGTTCCAGATAAATTGGCGTGGTCTGTTTCGTCGTCGGAGGTCGTTTTGACGAATTCATCAATTTACGTTCAATTTATTCGTTTGCAGAATTATGGCAATATGGGTGTCTTTCCTAGCTAAAATTGGTGTCCCGGACTTGCTGACGCAGTCCATTTTGTTGTCGGAGGTCGTCCGGAGAAGTTCGCATTTTCACTCATCCTTTAAGTTCAATCATAGTCTGATATTGTGCAACTTCGTCAATTTTGTGCATTTTGTGTGTTTGTGTGATAATAAAGTCCCGAAAATATTTTTCTGGGGTTTGAGATCCTATTGGGAACTTCTTCCTGAGTCTCCACATGATAGTCATTTACCACTCGACCATAGAACGATGGTTTTGAGATCATCAATGTGAGACATCACAAGAGAAATAGGAAGTGGCTGGAATTTCTAAAAGGGTGGGTCTCAGTTCTAGTTTTCTAAGATAGTCAATAGGAACCCCTATAGCTAGATTCTAGGATCCTAAGGAAAAGGGTAATGACCTCAAAATGAGGTCAACAACAAGACGTAGTTCCTTGCGGCAGAAGAAAGAAAGAGAAAATTATTCTCCCTTGGCTTATTCTTAGTGGCTTGTGGCAGAAAAGAAATTGGGTTTATTTCTCTTGTAAGTTTATCTTCTTCAGTGTATCTCGGTGTACAATTTCTTCGGTGTATCTCGGTGTAAAGAAAGAAGAACAGAGAGAGAAGAAGAGAGAGCAATGAAGTGAGAAATTCCTCTTGTGAGTCGAAAAAATTGACTAGTTTAAATTCCTCAAATATTAAAATCCTCTGCAACTCTATGGACGTAGGCAATTTGTCGAACCACGTAAATCTGTGTGTTTTTCTTGATGTGAATTATCTCGTTCTATTTTTCGCTCTTCAAAGATCGTTCTTCTATTATATATATACCACATTAACTGGTATATGTTATAGTTCACAACATATTGCATTTTGCATTACTTTGTAATTACAATAATACCCTTCCATGGAGCAAGAAAACAGACAGGTCACATGGCGTGCTAACTCTTTTCCCATATTTTCTCTTGTTTTTCCCATTTCAGTGAGAAATGCTGCATCTATGGAAATTATACCTCCTAAACCGGCTTCAAGCCAGACCTAATACAATTGCCTGACATAAAATTTACAGCTAGAAAAGTTACAACCAATGAATAAAGTCCACGCTTCAATTGCAATATACGTTACTAAAAAAATTAATAGTTTAATTTAACAAATCTAGCAGACATTAATTTAATTGTTTAGATTATATTTCCAATAATTTATCTACACATAAGCATATTTATGAAGCATATCTTATAAATATATATTATGCAAACAAATTAGGATATCCACAGGGACGTGGCTTTTAGAGTTAAAATTTTAGATGGCTAAATGAAGAATTGCCTCAAGCATGGTATGTTAAGAGAATGCTGAGGATAGTAGAAACTTTAAAACTACTTTAAAGAATAACAAGTAAACCAGAACCTTTATATGAATCATAACACAATGCAACAAAAATTCATTCAATGTCCATGTTGACTATGGAAAAATGAGAATGTTAAGATGGATGTGTGAATAAATAAGGATAAATTAAGTTAAGATAGAAGTGTAGTAAAACAAAGAGAGCAAGCAAAATTTTAAAAGTTAGGATGAGTGTGTGTTGACAAGAAGGATAAATATGAAATGGCCTTATAAAAGATAAGGTGGAAATAGAAAATATTAAAGAGAAGATAATGAAATTAAAAAAAAAAATCTCATAAGACTAAAATATGTTCAATAAAGTTTGAGATCTAATAACATAGTGGATAAATAAAATTAATGTGAAAGGCTTAATGAAAAAATGGTCAAATATAACAATGTAAAAAAAAAAATTATACAAAAAGATGGTAACTATGATAAAAAAATTTAGAAACATTTTATTGAACAAGCATGAGGAAACTTAATGCATGTGTGAAAGTTCTGGACAACACTAAAAATTTATATACACGTTAATATCACAAAATAACAGCTAAATTATCTTCGAAAGGTATGATCAAACCTCAATAACTCCACCAGATGAATACTTCAAGACATGAAGATGAGCTTTAGGACTCTGATGTTTGGAGGATGGTCGTGTGGCTGCAAAATCAGTAAATCTTCATATTTATCTCAAATGATTGGTTAAAAGCATAAGAAACTAGACCTAATAATCCTTCAAATTAATTCATTTAGATGTTGACCGATGATTTTCAATCAGAAAAGCATGAATAAATAAAAATTACTAAGAGCTCTGGACAGCAAACACCCTAATAAATTCATTTCAAATATGTTAATACCAATCGTTTGAAAAATGCAGTGGAGTACATAGTGCAGAGAATTCTAAGAGAAATAAAAGCACACACGGCTCAAAGGATAGAACTATCACGTTCAAACAACAGCCAAACGCATTGTGAAGGTCCCATATTGGATCTAATGATGCATCTTCAAATCTTCAACAGAAATTTCAATGACCTCTCATAAAATAACAGATAAGGTTCAGGTTGTTGTCTGATGGTAGCTTCAGGGAATTTCACTTAAATGTGAAAATAGTCATTTTCCATTTTTCTTCCCTAAGCAGTCAAGCAGGTCCAGTTTTAACAAGCTTCAAGGATATGTCCAACTTCTAGTAAGACAGACAATGTTAATAGAAATCACAAGAAATCAGAATGCAGGCGGCGTGCTCAAGTTTTGTCTTTAACAAAGCCAATAGAGAAAGCAAATGAAATTGGTCAAAACCCATTTTCATATGCATACATAATAATCAAGCAAAAAATTAAAAAAAAAGAAATGGGAAATATAGTGATTGAGACTAATAAAATTATTTTCCATCAAACAACAAAAAAAATATGGATTTATTGAAAAACTATGCTTGCAAAAGTAGACACATCATTTAGAGAAAATAATTGAAGAAAGGACATTTATCCAATGAAAAAGGGTTTGACCACACGGCTCAAAGGATAAAACTATGACGTTCAAACAATTGCTGGACGCATTGTGAAGGTCACCTATTGGATCTACTATAGCAACGTCAAATCTTCAACAGAAATTTCAATGACCTCTCATAAAATGACAGATGAGGTTCAGGTTGATGTCTAATGGCCGCTTTAGAGAATTTCACTTGAATGTGAAATTCGTCATTTTCCATTTTTCTTCCCTAAGAAGTCAAACAGGTCCAGTTTTAACAAGCTTCAAGGATATGTCCAACTTCATGTAAGTCAGACACTGTTAATAGAAATCACAAGAAATCAGTATGCAGGCGGCGTGCTCAAGTTTCATCTCTAACCACGCCGATAGAGAAAGAATATGAAATTGGTCAAAACCAATTTTCATATGTATACATAATAATCAAGCAAAAAATTAGAAAGAAAAGAAACGGGAAATATAGTGGTTGAGACTAATAAACTNGTATTTTCCATTAAAAAAAAAGATTTATTGACAAACTATGCTTGCAAAAGTAGACACATCATTTAGAGAAAATAATTGAAGAAAGGACATTTGTACAATGATTGGTGAAGCATGTTCTTTACATGAAGTAGAAATTTATGAAGCAAAAGTATTAGCTTTAAAGCTAGAAGATGAAGCATAAGAAAAAACATTAAATTTCTTTCACATGGATTCAAATTAACTTCAAAGTGAAAGAAAGTGGAGCTCGAATTATCGACCTAGTTTTGCTCAAAGTAAACCTTTTCATCAATTCTATAATTTTTAGTGCCTTGAAACAACCTAATACAAATTGTGATATTAGTGTATCTAATACAACTTGATCAAGAAAAATGAAAGGAAGGTAATCATTAAAGAATTTTGTCCACGCTATAAATTATATGCAAAATTGTATTGACAATCGCAAGAGGATTTGGCAATCCATAGCATAAAATCACATTATTTTATATCATTTTATATTTATAAAACCAACACAGGAGCATTGTTTAAAATTGGATCATTTAAAACACTTCAATATTAATATTTTTTTTTTCATTTACATGCATTGCAGCATTCCACCGATAGCACCATAAATGTGTAAACTCTATCATAACAAAACATGCGCATTCAATCAGTCTACGTAATTCATATCATTCATAGGTTTATTTCATTCAATCAATACATTTTGTATACATTAACATAATTCATAAATGTGTAATCTCTATCATAACAAAACATGCGCATTCAATCAGTCTACGTAATTCATATCATTCATAGGTTTATTTCATTCAATCAATACATTTTGTATACATTAACATAATTCATAATAGTAGCATTTCTAAAATATAAATTCATCAAAATAATATGACCAACATCTAAAAGAGTGTTAAATCACAATAAAATAGTACAATTAGGTTTCAATAATAATCAATGCACTCAATCTAAGAGAAACAAAACTTACTATAATGTTAAAGTAAGAGTAGTCACCTTAATACTGTATGACTTGCTTTATTATCTTCTTTAATTTGATACCTACAAAAATATTCATAATAATCAATTAAATACTTGTGTGGTCATTTTATTCATATATCAGCACTCAACTAAATTGACTTAATATATAATAATCCATTTAAATCCTAACATCTTAATTTCTATTTAATTTATATTTATCGTTATTTAATATTGAACATATGTGTCTCTACATATATATATATATATATATATA
>JXCR01147557.1:129731-144222 GCA_002079205.1 Phalaenopsis hybrid cultivar | reverse complement strand
TCGGAGAGTCAAGTTGAACATTAGCTTGTGCGAATATCTACCATCCGAAAGATTGATCTTGACGTAATCCAAACTAATGAAGATGCATGAGGGAATGATAGCTAAGGGTTATAGCTTGCTTAGTTTGCAAGTCATTGTAGTTGAGTTTTTCTATCCAAGTTAACTTGATTCCGGTTCATGCGATTCAGATCCCCATGATTTGTAGTTTGTGTTGAATAGTATATTAAGTCGCAAGCTTTTAACTTGGTCGAATGTGTATAAAATTTTATAATGCTGATTTGTTCTTTGAGCAAAGTTTTAAGAGCTTTTTGGGCTGGAGATTCATGCATGTGTAATGGGGTTTGGTAGTTATTGAAGAGGTGTGGTTCCAAGGTGTCTAGAAAATGAGTGAATTTTGAAATCTAGATTTATATGACTCTTACTTGGACATCAAATGGGCACTTGGCTTCATAAAAATAGAAAGGAATTGGTTGTAGTTGGACACCAAATTGCTATTGCCGATTTTTAATTTAGGGAGAGCGAAGAAAAATTTATCGTATAAAAAATGACCCTAAAATCCACTTGAGAGGTAATATGTAGCTAAATTCTTGTGGAGAAAATAGGAACACATAACTTTTTTTTTTTTGCATTTTACCTCTCTCTCATAAAACCTTCTCAAGGAAAGATGGGAAATAAACAAAACCATGAGTTGCAGTAGCAAATAATTTCACTATCTGCCTTTTCTTAACAAAAATTACATATATGCATATTTCTTTTTGGAGGCCACTACTAAAAAAATGTGGGAATATCATAATATAATGAGTTTGCATAACAAAAATACAAAAAAATATAGCCACTATGCTCATATGAAAACATATGGAAATATATATACTTCCCTATAATAACCTTCATCGGGGCGCTCTCTACCTCAATAGTACCTGACTCAAGTGACTCAAATTGTGTAGCTAATTTGGATCTAACACATGGGTAACACAACAACATCTACAAAATGATTGAGTAATTTTGTATAAATAATATTAAAGGGACACATGTATCTCTACAAAGTTGATCATTTGTTTCAAAATTGAACGCAACAAATCATGAGTCGATTTTGAACCAACCCCAACTTAACTTGAAACCAGAATGTTCAAAATTCATTCTAGATCATACCACCTCATATTATTACCCCAAACACATCATTGACATTCTCAACCCTACCCCAACCTCATTGTTGTCATCATCCAATATCATCCTAGTTGATCATCTCACATTTGTAATTCATGATCGTGCTGACATCATCATTCGACATTTTTTTTTACATATAAGAAGAAAATATTATTTTATTTATTCAAATTTTCTTGTATAGAAATTAAAAAAACATTTCATTATGTTTAAAAGTCAATGAATTATATTCAAATTCTTGATGTACCAAGAAGCTATCACATTGTTTTGAATGGTCTTGCACAAGTAAACAAAGTATGTTTCCAAGAATGCGATTGGCAACCTCGGTTTGACAATCTATTTGTAAATGATAGACAAAACTTAGCTGAGCATGGTTCATAATTGTTTTTAAATCTTTCTAAAGTAATAAAAAATAAATTTCACATCACGGTTAAATGGGACACTTCAATGAACTCCATCTGGGTGAACAATATCATGAATGGAAAAATGAGCTATGTGGATAGCATCTAACGTTTTTTACAAGCCACAAATTGTGTCATTTTCAAAATCAATAAAAAACGACAATGATTGAATCAACTTCCTTTTTTTTTTTTCTTTTTGTAAGCCCAAGATAAAGTCCAAGCTAAGGCCTTCCCAAATCGAATCTAGAATTAGAAGATGTATATAATCAATTATTTTGATTAGTAGCTTTATAGTTTTGACAAATGGAGCACTTCTATTAGAAAACATCTCTCCGCTACTAAGGCCAGAAAAATTGTTCTTGTGGCTGAGCCAATGTCTTGTCATGCCCAACTTGAGTAGCTGAGTCTCCAATGTGTAAGACTTTTATAATTTGAAATCTTAAGGATGTGCTGAAATACATAATTGGTTCCCTTTAAATAGATAGTGATGACAGTTTAAATAATTTTTAATTGTATGGGAAGTATTGCACTGGCCAAATGGAAGTGAAGTCATGGTCTTCAACATACATCTCTTTAATGGATTCTTGGACCATTGATTAATTTTCTAAAGTGTAAAAGGCAGATCTCCTATAAAGAGCATTTGCCACTGGGTTTTGAGCTCCCGACTTGTGTTCCAGCACAAAACTAAACTTAGGAAGAAACAGAACCCACAATGCAAGCATGCAATTTATATTTTTTTGCGAGAAGAGGAGCTACAATGCTTGATGGTCACTACACAACACACAATTCTGGTGAAGCATGTAGTGGTCCAATTGTTTGAAAGTTCAAACAACTTCATATAACTTCATATAGTTTCTGCTGATAAATAGTCCATTTTTCTGTGGCAGACTTGAGTTTTTTGCTAAAAAATGCAATAGAACGTTGTTGCTCTTCGGTTATGATAGCTCTATTTTAATATTTGAAGCATTAGTATCAACTTGGAAAGCTTTATCAAAATCTGGAAGAGTGAAAATTTGAGCTATCGTAATGTCTTCTTCTATGATTTCAAAGCTACATGGTTGTTAGGGGTGTCAATATGGGCTAGTGGGTCAGGTTCAGGTCTGATTCAAAAATGACCCTACCCAAATAGAGTCAATTCGAACTCGATCGAATAATAAATGGCTTGAAAGTTAATAACCAAACTCAACCCTAACTTGAGCTTGACCCGCTAACCCGAACAATCATGCTTATTCAGGTCATCCATGGTTTTTGGGATCAACTTGAACCCAACCTGAATAATCGAATTCTCTGACCCAAACTTGACTCAAAAAATATTCAGGACAACTCTAACTCTGATTTCTTTAGCTTAGTTTGTGTTGTGTTAGCATGTCGAGTCATTTTTGATATCACTAGTGGTTTCTTGCAACTTCAAACTAAAGGTTTGGATTTCAAATGGTTTTCCAAGAGGGACATAATGCTGCTGAACCCACATATAAATTGACGATAAACGTGAGCCAATCCATGGAAACTACAAACTTCAAACAGAGAGGCTGGCGTCGACCATTCCTGAATGATCCAAACTTTTTGTGGAACCATCTTAAGTCCCACTGCCGTTATAATAAAGCCAACGAAAGGATTATTTGAAAAAATGAACCACCCACATTTTGAAATATATAGAAAAAGCTTATGAATTCTTAGAACTCCAAAGTTTTGTGATAAACAATGTATGTGGATTTTGAATGAAGAGTTTTATACAAATATATCGTTGAAGTAAGCAACACAAAAAAACTCCTAGAAATATTTTTTTTACCTCATTCATGAGTCGTGTGAAGGTACTAGATGTGATAAATAATCCATAGAACATAACCTGCCACTCATACAGTCATTCTTGTGTTCTAAACATTGTTTTTCGTTCATCTCCCAAACTCCGTATTTGATATTATCCACTCCGTAAGTCAAGTTTAGAAGAATACCTAGCTCAAAAGAGTTTATCTAGCATTAATGACTCAACTATCAATGCACATTTACCAACTAATATTTTTATTTTGAACTAAGAGCGTAGAGGTTGCATAACGACTTATGAAATTTTGAATTAACTATTTAACCAACAATTCATCAATCATATCTTGTAAAATCTAATGCTCTTTTGGGCTCATTCATTAGTGCGGTGGGTTATTGTTGACCTCGCTTTTGGGAGGTTTAGTTTTCCCTCTTTAGTTGACTAAGGTCTAGTCATAGAACTTTCCTGTTGATTATTCATAGAAAGCTAGATAGGAACCCTCAACATTAGAAATTCTAAACCCCTCCCTGCTCAAGTTGAAGTTTCACATATTGGTCCTAACCTCTAGCACTTAGCAGAAGGGGTCAGTATGGAGGATCTCAAGCAGACTTCCCATAGAACTGCTTGACTTTAGGGTTGACCCTGGGTGTTGGTCTGGAGTTAGTTCACTCACTTACATTCACTTTCACCCATAATCACTCACAAACCCTGAACACAAATTGTTGACCTTGATCCTTGCTCTTTTGGGAGACTCATGTAGATGGTCCCCTAAACTCACTAGCCCTAGGCTAGCGTTTAGCTAAGACCAGCACATACAAGACTCAAATATGGATTTCATTGGTCAATAGTTCATATAAGGTGGTTGGCACCCTAATTCTACAAAAATTTCCAACTTGACCTTTTGCTCCTAAATCCACCCAAATTACCTAAATGCCGTTGGAACCCTAAATTTGGTCAAAATCCTCAAATTCACCCAATATACCCAAATTGGTTCAAAATCCATTTCAAACCACTTGAAAATACCCAAATTTCCCAAAACCACCCAAAATTACCAAAATACCACCAAATTTGCCAAAATTACAAAAATACCCTTCACACCCCAAACTTTACCGAAACAGCCAAAACCACTCCAAATGTCTCCAAAGCCAATTTTAACCATTCAATTGAACCAAATTTGGCCAATTTGACCTTTTTGACCAAAACTCCAAATTGCCTTTAAATGATAAATTTCCTCAAATTCACCTCAAATGTCCATCAATTTGTCCCCAATTCCCCTCAATTTCAATCCTAAACTCAAATACATCTTTCACATGACCAATTTAAACCAAATTTAAGCTTAATTAGCCCATGATTTGAGCTTAATTTTGATTTAAGTCAAACCCCTAATTTTGATCCTATTACCTAATCTTACCTAATTGAACCCCATAGTCTACTTGATTTTCCCCTATTTGAATTCTAAAATTCATAATAATATTAAACATAAAATTTGACCCTCAATTGGTCCTGGTAAAACCTCAATTTCACTCAATTTTGACTCAAATCCAAAAATCCCCAAATTTGCCCCATGGTGGCTATGCCCCAAATTCCACCAAATTGAATACCCTAAACCAAAAATTGACACTCAATTTACGTTGCAAACTCTTAATTACATTTCTATGGACCATTTACAACCATCAATTTGGACTTAGCCCAACCTTAGTCCAACCTAGACCCAAGTCTAGTCCAACTTGTCCAAATTGACTATAATCCCAAAATCTTTCAAATTGAGCTTCCAATTGAACTCAAAATCACTTCAATGTTCCACCAAAAATCTTGATTACAATCATCTACACAATGTTTATTAATCAATTGGGCTCAAAGTCATGGCTTGCCTAACCCAAACCCAATTTTTGGTCATTTGGATCCAAATTGGTCCCATGCACCAAAGTTGACCTAGCCATGTCAAATTGATCAAGGTTAGACTCCTACAACCAACTTTTGGATCCTAGGGACCAAGCTAGACTCACTTAAACCACCATAGATGAGCCATGGACCAAAGGTCCCCTAAATCAAGGGATTTGTTTTCTAAATTGCTTAAGCTGAAGATATCTTTGCCAAAACCTATCACCAGCCCAAATTATTGGTTGTGACAGATTCCTCTAAGGTTGTTGAGCCACCTAAGCCCCTCCCCTACCATGGCCAACCACCCTAGTCACCAAAGGAGCTAAAACTGAGAGCCACCACCCCTAAATCAAACCCAATTTCAACCATAGAGGTCACCACATCCCAATGTCTATTTAGAGCTCCTAAGCCCTCCACCTAAGCAGCTCTTTGCACCCATCAATTTGCATTAAGCTTCCCTCTAAGATCCTCTATTTAATTAGCTCCTTCATGGCCAAAGAGAGGTGTGCTAAAATCCTTGGGGAAGCTCTGTCCAATTGCTCTCAGACACCCTCCAAGCACACTTGTCCAATTGCTCTCAGACAGCTCAATGCCACCATTTTCCTTTACTGATCCACATTGTGGAAGCCGAATTTTGAGCTCAAATTTTTCAGCTAAAACCAGGACATCTCTCCGTAGTCTACCAAACTAAAATTAATTGTGCACACACCATCCTCACAGTGAGAGGAGTTGATTCCCCATCAAAGCCCCCTCTGAAATAGCCCCTAGCATAGACTTTGGTCAACACCTGAAATTGAGCTTGATCGAATTCATACCTAGGCGATTCACCAGGGCACAAGACTTCATTTGTAGGTTTTTTGGGTCCAATCAAAGCTACCACAATCATCTGAATGAGGCCTCCCCTCTCAGACAAAGATATTGAGCATTAACCCTAACTCGAGCTTATTTTGATTCTCCATTGTAATGGCTTGATTTTATACTTGATCAACCACATAGATGTGCTCGTCTTGAGTAGATGAATGTTTAAAAACAAACCCCATACAATTTGGTTGAGTATAGATGGAGATCTTAAGGTTTTAGTGTGAAAAACTTACGGGTTAGGTCACTTGGGGATGATAACGGAGAGTTGTCCGATCGTGCGTTTATCCAAACAACAAATGAGATTGCGCCGGACGAAGGAATTGAACACGAACCGCGGGCCGAGCTAGCGCTAAGGCGGATGTCGGTGACGAACCAGAAGACACTGCGTGGAGCTTCGGAGCCGCCGTAGGTTGACGCGGCGCCACGCCAGTTAAGTAGAAAAATAAGGATTTTCTTATTTATTTAAATGCACATAAAATAAAAAATGCATAACTTTGTGTAGAAAATTCATAAAAATAAAAGAAAAATACCCTCTTGCTCAGTAAAAAGAGGAGAATAATGTGGACTAAAAAAATATTTTTTTATTTTCTGATTTTTAATGAATTAAATACCCTATGTGGTATTTCAATTCTCCATGACTAAACATTGCTCACCATGGCTTGAAATTTTGAGGGTTCATTCCCAATCGCAGAGGCTATGTCTTCTGATTTTTTTAAGGTCATAGGACATTCCTATGCTTTTAGCCCTAATTTTCAAGCTAAGGTGACCATTTTGGCTATTTTAATTATATAAATCAAAATATCACTTGTAAAATTATGAAAATAATTTTAGTAGGTTTTCTGTGGTAAGAGAAGTCTAAAAAAAATATTGTGATGCTTTGAATCATTTTTTGAATATCTACACGTAATTAAATGCATATACCTTTTATTAATTTATGTAAATAATACACCTATAAAAAATTGAAAAAATCACCTCTCCACTGTCCATAAAAATCATGTTTATTCAATGTAAAAATACCAAAATTATTTGACTTAGTCTAAGCATTAAAATGGATTTTTAAGAAAACCTTGCATTTTTATATAAAAATAATTATATTAAATTAAATATGCTTAGAAACATTTTGAAAATTATTTCTTTGAGTTCCTTGTGATTATGGGCATCTTATAAAAATAAAACCCATTTTTGTGAAAATATTTCATTTTTAAAATATATTTTGAATTAAAAATAATTAAAATAATAAAAAATTTCAAAAATACAAAAAATGGTTCAAAATGAGTGGGAATGTCCCCTGATCATTTAGATTTCATTAGAATATTTTTCATAATTTTTCTATGTTAAAATTTTTTTTTAAAGGCTTAATGTTCTCTCACTAAAATAACCATAATAAATAATATAAAAATCACAAAAATATAAGATTTGATTCTCTGGGTTTTTTGAATTTAGAGAGGTATATTAAAAATATAAGAATGATTTTTTCAATTAAAATATTATTTTATATTCAATTTAATCATTGAAATTGATTAAAAATTAAATAATAATAGAAATTTGATTAAAACAATCATGATATTTTGTCTAAGTGTTTCTTTGACCTTAAAAAACCTCTAATATTTTTTTCCACAAATATAAATTTTATTTTGGATAATTAAATAAATTAACTTTTGAAAATCCTACTTCTAAATTTAAATAATTATCTAAATTAAATCAAAATTTTGAGAGGTCCACATGTTCTCCTCTAAGCATTATAGTCACCTCATGGATATGACACTCTCAACCCTCGAAGTCGTTTGTGTTGTGCTTAAAGAGTTGAGGTGAAGTTCCCCAAGGGCAAAATTATAGCTTTAATACTTTGGTGCCTTAATAAAAATTTAGGATTAACCAAGGTAAAATGAGTAATTTTAATATTAATGAATATGCTTGGATGATTGGAATACAATGGAGCTAAAAGGTAGAAACTCACTCACTAGCCTTGCACAACATCAACCAAATCATAACCCTCCTAATTTTCATGACACGAAAGTCAACTTAGATCGAATGATTCTTAAGTAATGGGCTTAAGTGGGAAAGATGATGGTTTACTTTTCTTAAGCCTGAAATTGAGGATGATGTGACCAATTGGTAAGAATGCACATCACTTGAAATCAAAATTTTGATAATCACGATTTCATCCATCATAATTGTTAAAGGCTTAGTAATGACCTAGGCTCAATATTTAAACTCAACTGATCAGATTTAGAAGATAACATAATCAGTGATTAATATCTCTAAACACTACAAGCCTGACCTTAAATATGGGTGCCACAATCTTAAATGACCTCAATTTGCCTTAGGGGCACCCATTCACATAACTCTTAAGTGAAACGTTAAATGAAAAATCGAGTATCATATTACTGGGATAATTAAATTGTTAAGTTTCGCTGAGCAATGAGATAGTCACACTCTAAACTTGGATGGTTAATAGAATGATATGATAAATTCAGAAATGAACTCAATTAATTCAAGAGATCTCGAAAATAGTTCAGGGTCATACCCTGAGCACTTTGAAATATTTTGGATATTTTGAAGGACAAATTGAACTTGTCATATTTTGTTCTAAAGTTATCCAATAAGATCTTCCAGGACTGACTTAACAAAATCATGGCCTGAGGTTTGGGTAGCTAAACTTCCATTACTAATGCAATTTAAGTTTCTTGCAGTATTATATACATGCCTTGCAAGTACTGACATCTTAGGTGGTGGAACGAGAAGACTCGCCAGGTACTTTTTTACAGTTTACAGTACCATCTTTTCTTATACCTTCCACACGGTATTTTTATTAATATTAAAATGTTACTTGTGAAATTACTTGGCAAGAATTTTAATGAAGAAATTTCATTGGAAATGCAATATAAACAATATAATAACGGAATTCTTATGTAGTTACCTATCTTACATAAACAATTTGATATTTACCTGCTTGCCACTTTTCCCATGCATGAAAAAGTGGAACTGAGTTTGGAGCATTAACAATTTGTGGTAATGTTGATGTGATAGGAAAGAATTGAGCGACAAAATATGGGTGTGAGATATGTAAATACAAAAGAATTACGTGTTATGTGTGTAAATGCACCTATATNATGCAATTTAAGTTTCTTGCAGTATTATATACATGCCTTGCAAGTACTGACATCTAAGGTGGTGGAACGAAAAGACTCGTCAGGTACGTTTTTACAGTTTATAGTACCATCTTTTCTTATACCTTCCACACGGTATTTTTATTAATATTTACCTGCTTGCCATTTGTCCCATGCATGAAAAAGTGGAATTGAGTTTGGAGCATTAGCAATTAGTGGTAATGTTGATGTGATAGGAAATAATTGAGCGAAGTGAAGGTGAATATCAAAATTTGGGTGTGGGATATGTAAATACAAAAGAATTACGTGTTATGTATGTAAATGTGCTTAACGCNAAATTTATGAAAAAAATGAAGTGGATTTTGCTTGTAAAATGTTTAAGAAACAATTTTGATGTTAAGAAAATAGATAAAGAATTATATAGAAGAAAGAATTGGTCATCAAATTATTTTTATTAATCTTGGGAAGTCTTATGATTGAGTACTATAATAAGTTATTTAATGTGCTTAAGGCAGAAATATGCGGGCTACATGTGTTAATTGTTGAACAATCCAAATGGAGGAATGCTTCGGTCTGTTTGTGTGATAGAAAAGCACATTTACACTGAAAGGCAAATTTTATAAGACGGTGGTGAGACCTGCAATGCTCTATGGCGCTGAATGTTGGAGTTTAAAAGAGAAGCCTAACTCTATGTTAGGTGTTGCCGCAATGGGAATGATTAGATAGATGAGTGGCTTCACACTTACAGACAAAATGTGAAATGAATATATTTGTGATAGGGTTGGTGTACCTCTGATGAGTGACAAAATTAGAGAAAGATGGTTTGGTCACATTAAGCGTCGACCATCTGAAACTTTTGTTTGTCATATGAAATCATAAAAAAAGACTTCATATGAAATTTTAGGTAGTCATATAAAATAATTAAAATGGTCATATAATAATGTTTTATTACCAAGTCTTTTAATATATTATTTAGGGTCCTAGAAATAGATACAATTTGTGAGTTTAATATGAGCATTTGAACTTTCAGAGAGTTTATAAACTTGTATATAAGTGGCAAGAAAGAAGTGCAAAGCCGTGCAAAAGCAAGAAGGTTTATAAGGTAATTGTTTTGTCAGCTGTATATTTGCCATTTACATGTTTTCTATAGAAAATTACTTAAATTATAATACTTTTTTTTTCCATGAATGTCAGCAGGTAATTATCTTTGAGATTAGCATTAATTGAAGATCATGGCAACCCCAGCACAGATTCCACCTAAAGACTTTACATATATATGGTCGAATGCTTGGAACACCCAGCCTGATGGGTTAGTGTGTAGTTTCGTATGTCATTTTATACATTGTATAGGTAATATATCATGTAAATAAAAAATGTTACTTTTTTATTTTCAGGTCAAAATATTATTCTGGGGGAAGCTACTTTTTTATTGGCAAACGTGTAAAGGTCCAAGAGCTTGGTCTTGATCCAAACAACCCATATAAATTTTCCTATAAATTTAAGTATAACCTAGATGACCCCATTAGACTTACTCTACTTGTTAAGGGCAATGGTTTGTATACAACCAAGGATGCAGTAATTTTTCGCTCTGATCATCTTGTGACCGTTGAATCTGATGAAATTAGCGTTGGAGATGAATCTGATTATATTGAAATAGCGGTGGTAAGCGAGGAAGTTAAATACAAGAAGGGGATTTTCTTCTATGGCGTCAATCCATCATCAAATAAGTAATGGAGTGTCATTTTCGTAATGAAAAATAAAGAAAGATCTATAGATAGTTTGCTTATTGATCTTTCAATCAAGTATGTTTTTACTAAGTTACATGTAATAAGCATCTCCGCACTCTTTTTGTTCCAAAAAGTTGTGCAATATGTATTGGATGCATGCATGCATGTTTTAAATGTTATTGAATAATATGTATCAGTTCCCTCTTGTGAGATGTTTGTTTCTGAATCATTTAGTTTTTTATAGTTTGTTTTTCTTCAACAACTTTCTTATTTCGTTATGACAACTTTTGCCAGAAGCTCAATAAAGTTATTGTTGGATGTCATCAAAACCTTGCCACATTTAGTAGTGATAATTACGTGTAAAAAATGAGAACAAAATCCTTAATTAATAATAAGAAACCAATTAAGAAGAAAAAATGGTAATTGTTATTACAGACAAGTTTCTTAACGTACATGATTTTAGGAGACTTTAGCATTCTAATAAATGTATTAACTTCAACATAAATATTTTTTATGTTTGAAGGTATAATATAAAAGAAAAAATGATATACACCCTCTTAATTCTTATAAACTTCTCAATATTCTTCCTCTAATTTTTTATGCAACTTATCTTATTATCACTTTTTCTTTCATTAAAAATATTTATTAATCTACTAATTAAAGCTACTTCCCATTTATCTGAAATAATGAAATTAATATAAATGCAAGTGCAATGGGTAATCTCGAACTATGTAATGCAATTCATGTGAATAGAGGAGGAATCCCATAAATCTGAATTAAGCTTGTGGAGGGCACAAGATTAACCCTCCACAACAAACTCGTCAAGTCTTACCTTAGAATTTTTTTGAAGGGAACTCTAGGATTAAAATAGCCGTTATAAAGATGTCGATACAATTTAATGCACCAACGTCGATGCAGAACCACTTCTTAAGAAGAAGAGATGAAGATGTCTGTAAGAGGTTTTGCTGCTAAGGAGCAGCAGGACGAGAACAAGGCCAAGAAACTCCGATATCCTACGAAAGAGATAGATGCGAGAACACAGCGGAGGAAGAACAATATGAGATCGAGCTTCTCCTCCTTCCCTCAATTTTTGTTTCTCCAAGTCGACAGATGAATGAATTGGAAGAAAATGTGTCACTACAATTAATTTCTAGAGAAAATATTATGTAAATGTTTAGAAAAATTTGTTTTCAACAGAGTTACTTCAACAATGCGTGATAACATTATTTAAATAAAATTTATGAATAGATTTAGGCTAAATTTAGCCAAATACAACCCTTATTAAATCAAAATTTTGCATATTTCATCTAAGGTTATCGTGTTTCGTCCCTAAATCTGGATTTCTTAAATCTGACAGGGTGAATTTAAGGATTGACCTCATCATCAGAGCAATCTTTATTTCTGTCTGGTCTGATAAAATTTTGAAGGATTTACTTTATCATCAGACCGATCTTTAAGGATTTACTTCATCATCAGAGCGATCTCTATCTCCATCTCGTCTGATAAAATTTTGAAAGACATTGAAGTTTCCCTTCCACCATAGTTTAACTAATATCTCTTATGCACTATTAATTTAAATCACGATTCTCTTTCGGCTCAACTAACCCGTAATCCTCAAATAGTATTGATACTTTGCCCAATGTCACCGTCTACATCAGATTCCCTTTATTGATTCATAAATATAGTGATATTTTACTTACATTTTTTTTTTGTTCGTAAATTTATATCTAGATGATATAATAACTTTATTGATAGATAAATGTTACTATAACTATATCTAAATTGATTGAAATTACTTCTCAATTTTTAGTTCACAACCTCAGGTTGGTTTTTGTAAATTCTTTTCAAAGCCAGACGACAGGCATGTGGGGTGTGGAATCTCATATAGGTAAAATTCTTTTGAGGGAAAATTTGGGTGGGAGAAATGTAGAAAATAAAAACTAGATGTTAGACATGTAAAAAAAAATTGTGTGATGCATGTTTAAAAGCCCCAAGTCTAATTTTGTAAAGATTCTGACCTAAATGAAAAAATATTACGTCCGGTTGCGACTAATTGTCAGGCACCAGCTCGACATGTCCGGGGCACCAAGCTTGTATGCCTCATCGTCGCCGGACAGTTATGCGGACGACGAATGTAATATTTTTTATATATGGATGAATGGCACAATAGTTTCAAATTTTGTGACCTAAAGGGTCAAATGGGTTCTTTTTGGAGGAAACTCGAATTCTTGTTTTTCTCAAACTGAGGTTTGTTAGGTTTCTTTTGTCTTCATTGGGAGCAATTGTGTGGGCTTGGAGGCGCGGGACTGGAGAGAGAGTTAATTGAAATGAATAAAAGAAGAAGGAAAGTGGGGGTGATGGGCATATGGGAGCTTCTTGCAGGATCTGAGACATGCAATCAAAATGCAGTAGGAGGAGATCTACCGCAAGCCTAACTAGGGTATTGTTTATGTTGGTAGTATTTGGTAGAATTACGATCAATTTTGTTTTTTATTGATACTCGTGATTATCAAACTCTTAAATCATTGTGGATTGTTTTGTTTACTCCAAAACTACGTAGTATTATGGGAATAGTAAGGCATTTTGTTTCTTGCCAATGGACATTTTTGATATATGAAGTTCTTCCTTTCTTGTACAGAAATTCTCAATTGTGGATACAAAGATAATATGCGAATTAAGATTGGATGTTAGCAATGTCCATGATGAACACTTTAATGTGGATTTGTTCTTTGAGAGCTTTATGGGCTGGAGATTAATGCATGTGTAGTGTGGGAAAGTGAGTGAACTTTGTAATCTAGAGTTATATGACACTTAGTTGGACATAAAATGGGCACTTGGCTTCATAAAATTAGAAAGGAATTAGTTGTAGTTGGACACCAATTTGCCATTGTTGATTTTTATCTGGGGAGAGGGAAGAAAAATTTAGTGTATAAACAATGGCCTTAAAATCAGCATGAGGTATTATGTAACTAAATTCTTGAGGAGAAAATAGGTAAGAAATAATGATGTAAATTAAAAAACCTAAAACAAATAATGAGACGGATGCCTTAAGTAGGCTTGGATGAAATCCTGATACTTTTTTGCCTTGATGTTATAATTTCTTAGAAGGACGTTGACACCACGTTTAATGCACAACTTCCCGTTTTTTTATTTTTGTGTTTTACCTCTCTTTCATAGAACCTGCTCAAGGAAAATAAGGAAAGAAATAAAACCATGAGCTGCTTTAGCAAATGATTTGATCATCTGCATTTTTTTACCATTATTACAAACATTTATATGTCCTTTTAGAGGCCAATACTAACAAAATATAAGAATATCATGTTATAACGAGTATGCATAACAAAAATATAACAAATTGTAGCCATTGTGCTAAGATGACAACATATGAAAATATATATACTTCCCTATAATAACCTTCATCAGGGCTCTCCCTGCCTCAATAGTACCCAACTCGAGGGAGTCAATTTGTGTAGTAGCATCATTAGGAGGATGATAAGAATACTTTGAAGGTGGAAGAAGTAAGTGGATCAAGTGGTAGCTTTATGATGTATGCGTTGTCATTAAGGTGCTAAAATACAACATTATGTCCAA
>JXCR01147557.1:73179-91761 GCA_002079205.1 Phalaenopsis hybrid cultivar | reverse complement strand
ACAAAAATATAACAAATTGTAGCCATTGTGCTAAGATGACAACATATGAAAATATATATACTTCCATATAATAACCTTCATCAGGGCTCTCCCTGCCTCAATAGTACCCAACTCGAGTGAGTCAATTTGTGTAGTAGCATCATTAGGAGGATGATAAGAATACTTTGAAGGTGGAAGAAGTAAGTGGATCAAGTGGTAGCTTTATGATGTATGTGTTGTCATTAAGGTGCTAAAATACAACATTATGTCCAATTTTTTGGAGGCTAAACTTAGAATACATGCCATGTGCAAACTATTCCTTGTGAATTCTAATCATAATGAGGTCACCCGAATAAATAGCCTTGTGACATCATTGGTTTTCAGTCTGATGTTTGTAGTTAAAATTAGAAGAAATTAATTGGGAACAAACTTCTTGAAGCAGACGGGTAGCATCTTCAACCATTGAAGCGATTTGGCTCTTACACATGGGTAACACAACAACATCTACAATATGATAGAGTACTTTTGTATAAATAATATTAAAGGGACTTTTTCTCTGGAGCTATTAGTCAATGAATCTTATGCAATATCTGCTTGTACCAAAAGGCTATCTAGTTGTTTCAGAAGGTCTTTCACAAGGAAGCAAAGTCTATTGTGAAGAATACGATTAACAACCTGTAAATGATAGGTGAAACTTAGCTGAGCGTGGCTCGTAATTATTCATAAAGCTCTCTCGAAAAATAGCTAATAAATTTCACATCACAGTTAAAAGTGAGGCTTCAAGGAACTCCATACGGGTGAGCAATATCATGAATGAAAAGATGAGTTGTATGGATAGCATATAAAGTTTTTTTACAAGCCACAAAATGTGTCATTTTTAAATCTGTCAAAAATGACAATGATTGAATCAACTCCCATTTTTTTGTAAGCCCAAGATAAAGTTACATATAAGGTATTCCCAAATAAAATCCAGAGCTAGAAGATGCATACAATCCAAGATTTGGATTAGTACCTTTATAGCTTTGACAAATGAAACACTTCTATTCAGAGACATCTGTCCACAACCGAGGCCAGAAAAATTGTTCTTGTAGTCGAGCCAATGTCTTGTCATGCCCAATTTGAGTTGTTAAGTATTTGATGTGTAAGAGCTTGATAAGTTGTGCTCTTAAGGATGTGTCTGAAATACATAATTGATTCCCTTTAAAAAAATAGCCATGACGGGAAGTATTGCACTGGCNATCTTAGGTCGTGTTACCGATATAATAAAGCCAAGGAATTGAACGTTTGAAAGAATGAACTCACATTTTGAAATGTATAGAAAAACCTTATGAGTTCTTATAACTCTAAAGATTTGGGATAAACAATGTATGTGATTTTTGAACAAAAAGTTGTGTGCAAGTATATCTTCGAAGTAAGCAACACAAAAAAACTCCTAGAAATATATTTTTTTCATCTTTCATGAGCCATGTAAAGGTACTAGAGGTGTTAAATAAGCCAGAAAGCACAACCTTTCACAAATATGTCCATTCTTGTGTTTTGAACGTTGTTTTCCATTCATCTCTCAGACAAATCCTTATTTTATAATCTCCACTTTGTAAGTCAAGTTTAGAAAAATACTTGGCTCAAACGAGTTTATCTTNTGTCCAATCACATGTGTATCCAAACGACGGACGAGATTGCGCAGGACGAAGGAATGGAACACGAACCGCTGGCCGAGCCAGCGCTAAGGTGGATGGCGATGTCTATCAGAAATTTTCAGAGAATGAAGTTGGTTGGTTGAAATGGAGGAATGCTGGCCTTTAAAAGAGAAGCATAACACTAAGTTGAGTGTTGCCGAGACGAGAATGATTAGGTGGATAAGTGGCTTTACATTTAGAGACAAAATGCAAAATGAATATAGATAGGGCTGGTGTAGCTTCTGTTACAGATAAAATTAGAGAAAGTCCTCTCAGATGGTTTGGACACATTAAGTGTCGATCATCTGATGATCCGATTAGGAGAGTAGATGTTTTAGATTCGACATATGTTAAGAAGGGCAGAGGTAGACCTACGAAGACTTGAGCTTATTGTATTAAAAATGATCTTAACTTATTAAAACTAAATGAAAATATGGCACTAAATAGGACGCAATGGAGAAAAAGGATTCATGTTGCCGACCCCATGTAGTGGGATTAAGGCTTTGTTGTTGTGATCACAAATTTAATAAAAAAAAAAGACTGCATATGAAACTTTTGTTTGTCATATAAAATAATAAAAAAAACTTCACATGAAACTTTAGTTAGTCATATAAAATAATTAAAAATGGTCATATAATATTGTTTTATTAGAAAGTCTTTTAATATATTATTTAGGGTCATAGAAATAGATACAATTTGTGAGTTTAATGTGAGCATTTGAACTTTTAGAGAGTTTATAAACTTATATATAAGTGGCAAGAAAGAAGTGCAAAGCCGTGCAGAAGCAAGAAGGTTTATAAGGTAATTGTTTTATCAGCTGTATATTTGCGATTTACATGTTTTCTATAGAAAATCAATTAAATTATAATACTTGTTTTTTCCATGAATGTCAGCAGGTAATTATCTTTGAGATTAGCATTAATTGAAGATCATGGCAACCCCAGCTCAGATTCCACCTAATGACTTTACATATATATGGTCGAATGCTTGGAACACCCAGCCTGATGGGTTAGTGTGTAGTTTCGTCGTATGTCATTTTATACATTGTATAGGTAATATATCATGTAAATAAAAAATGTTACTTTTTTTATTTTTCAGGTCAAAATATTATTCTGGGGGAAGCTACTTTTTTATTGGCAAACGTGTAAAGGTCCAAGAGCTTGGTCTTGATCCAAACAGCCCATATAAATTTTCCTATAAATTTAAGTATAACCTAGATGACCCCATTAGACTTACTCTACTTGTTAAGGGCAATGGTTTGTATACAACCAAGGATGCAGTAATTTTTCGCTCTGATCATCTTGTGACCGTTGAATCTGATGAAATCAGCGTTGGAGATGAATCTGATTATGTTGAGATAGCGGTGATAAGCGATGAAATTAAATACAAGAAGGGGATTTACTTCTATGGCGTCAATCCATCATCAAATAAGTAATGGAGTGTCATTTTCGTAATGAAAAATAAAGAAAGATCTATACATAGTTTGCTTATTGATCTTTCAATCAAGTATGTTTTTACTAAGTTACATATAATAAGCATCTCCGCACTCTTTTTGTTCCAAAAAGTTGTGCAATATGTATTGGATGCATGCATGCATGTTTTAAATGTTATTGAATAATATGTATCAGTTCCCTCTTGTGAGATGTTCGTTTCTGAATCATTTAATTTTGTATAGTTTGTTTTTCTTCAATAACTTTCTTATTTCGTTATGACAACTTTTGCCAGAAAGCTCAATAAAGTTATTGTTGGATGTCATCAAAACCTTGCCACATTTAGTAGTGATAATTACGTGTAAAAAATGAGAACAAAATCCTTAATTAATAATAAGAAACCAATTAAGAAGAAAAAATGGAAATTGTTATTACAGACAAGTTTCTTAACGTACATGATTTTATATATTTAAATTAATTCAAGTTGGGCAAATAAAACGTTTAGGAGACTTTAGCATTATAATAAACGTATAAACTTTTATACATAAATATTTTTTATGTTTGAAGATATAATGTAAAAGAAGAAATGATATACACCCTCTTAATTCTTATAAGCTTCTCAATATTCTTCCTCTAATTTTTTATGCAACTTATCTTATTATCACTAAAATTGGTAGTGCATTAATTCCATCTTACCATACATTATGTTGGTACAAACACTTATATCTCGTGTCAACATGACTGTTCTCTATAGATATTTGACAAAATATTTAAGCAATTTCAACGTTATGAAGATTTGAATGTTATGAAGATTTTGTTTAAGACTCTTCTCTTATAAATATTTGACAAAATATCTTTAAAAATAGTTGTTAATGTACCAATTAAGGTTACTTCCCATTTATTTGAAATAATGAACTTAATATAAATGCAAGTGCAATTGGTAAGCTCGAACTATGTAATGCAATTCATGTGAATAGAGGGGGAATCCCATAAGTCTGAATTAAGCTTGTGGAGGGCACAAGCTTAACCCTCCACAACAAACTTGTCAAGTCTCACCTTAGAATTTTTTCAAGGGAACTCCAGTATTAAAATAGTCGTTATAGAGATGTCGATACAATTTAATGCACCAACGTCGATGTAGAACCACTTCTTAAGAAGAAGAGATGAAGATGTCTGTGAGATATTTCGCTGCTAAGGAGCAGCAGGACGAGAAAAAGCCAAGAAACTTCGGTATCCTATGAAAGAAATAGATGCGAGAACGCAGCGGAGGAAGAACAATGTGAGATCGAGCTTCTCCTCCTTCCCCCAATTTTTGCTTCTCTAAGTCGACAAATGAATGAATTGGAAGAAAAGTGTCACTACAATTAATTTCTAGAGAAAATATTATGTAAATGTTGAGGAAAATTTTTTTTCAACATGAGTTACTTAAACAATGCATGATAACATTATTTAAATAAAATTTAGGTATAGATTTAGGCTAAATTTAGCCAAATATAACCTTTATTAGATCAAAATTTTGCGTATTTCATCTCAGGTTATCGTGTTTCGTCCCTAAATCAAGATTTATTAAATCTGACAGGGTGATTCTAAGGATTGACCGCATCATCAGAGCAATCTCTATATCCGTCTGGTCTGATAAAATTTTGAAGGATTTACTTTATCATCATAGCGATCTCTAAGGATTTACTTCATCATCAGAGCGACCTCTATCTCCATCTGGTTTGATAAAATTTTGCAACATGTTAGAATTTCCCTTTCACCATAGTTTAACTAATAACCTTTATGCACTATTAATTTAAATCACAATTCTCTTTCTGCTCAACTAACTCATAATCCTCCAATAGTATTGATACTTTGCCCAATGTCACTGTCTACGTTAGAATCCCTTGATTGATTCGTAAATATTGTAATATTTTACTTACATTTTTGTTTGTTTGTAAATTTAGATCAAGATGATACATTAACTTTATTGATAGGTGAATGTTATTATAATTATATCTAATTTGATTGAAATTATTTCTTAATTTTTAGTTCACAACCTCAGGTTGGTTTTTGTAAATTATTTTCCAAGCTAGACGGCAGTCATGTGGGATGTGAAAACTCATATAGGTAAAATTCTTTTGAGGGAAAATTTAGGTGGCTGAATGTAAAAAATAAAAACTAGATGTTAGACATGGAAAAATAATTGGGTGATGCATATGTAAATGCCTCACATACAAACTAATTTGGTATGTATGTGAAAGCTCCAAGTGTAATTTTGTAAAGAGTCTGACCTAAATGAGAAAACATTACGTCCGGTTGCGACTAATCGTCAGGCACCAGCTCAACATGGCCGGGCCACCAAATTTGTTTGCCTGATCATTACCTGACAGTTCTGCAGACAATGAATGCAAAATTTTTTATATGTGGAAGAATGACACAATATTTTCGAAATTTGGAGGGAACTCGAATTCTTGTCTTTCTCAAACTGAGGTTTGTTAGGTTTCTTTTGTGTTCATTGGGAGCAATTGCGTGGGCTTGAAGGTGCGAGAATGGAGAGCTTTCTTATGGGAGCTTCTTGCGGGATCTACATGGCCCGAAAGTATAGTTTTTCTAAGATGAGGAAGCTCGTTCTTTTGAGACTTGCAATCGGAATGGTGTAGGAGGAGATCTACCGCAAGCCAACCTAGGGTATTGTTTATGTTGGTAGTATTTGGTAGAACCACAGTCAATTTTGTTTTTGATTGATACTCGTGATTATCAAACTCTTGAATCATTGTGGATTGTTTTGTTTACTCCAAAACTACGTAGTATTATGGGAATAGTAAGGCATTTTGTTTCGTGCCAATTGCAGTATTCCATATATGAAGTTCTTTCTTTCTTATACAGAAATTCTAAATTGAGGATACAAAAATAATATGTGGATTAAGATTGAATGCTAGCAATGTTCATGATGAAAATGTCATACACTTAAACAAATAAACATGATGATAAGACTAAGAGATAAAGGATAAATGTTGACCTCATTTTTGGTTGAGGTCTAGTTTTTCCTCTTTAGTAGCCTAGGGTCTAACCATAGAACTTTCATGTTGACTATTCCTAGAGGATTAGAAAAGGAACCCTCACCATTAGAAATTTTAAACCCTTCTTTGCTCAGTTTGAAGTTACACATGTTGGTCCTAACCTCTATCACTTGGTAGGTGGCGTCAATATAGAGGAGCTCAAGGGTAGTCCCCCATAGGATGGTCAGACCTTAGGACTAACCCTGGGTGGTCTGGTTTTGGTGGGGCTAACTTGCACACACTACACTCTCTCACATACCCTAAGCCCTATGACCCCTTAGGTTGGTCTCCTACTCCTTTTGGAAATCTCATATGGATGAATCTATACACCTAGTGTTTGGCTAAGAGGGTTAGAACCAGCATATTGAGACCTCAAAATGAGTCCTCATATGACTTCTATTGATGTGGTATGGCTACGGGTGTAAACGAAGCGAACACGAACGAACGGAGCTTGTGTTCGTGTTCGATTAGTTTGAAGTTTAGTTTGTTTGAAATATNATTAATTAAATTATTTAATTAAGTCAAGTTGCCCCCAAGAGCCGTTACCCATCTAATTCATAAGTGTGATATCAAGTGATAATTAGTCTATTTATAGGATAATCAAAACATCAAAATTCACTGAGCATAAGAGTATTAATTGGATGAACTATATAGTAAACATAATAAGGTCAAAATGAACTCAAAATAATTCCAAGGACTATGAAATGTCTAAGATATTACCCAAGACTTCTTCATGATCCTTTGAAAATCTTGAAGGACGTGTAAGCTTATTATAATTTTTTTAATGAAATCATCCTTAAAATTTAAATACACCAAGTTATGACATAGGATTTGGTAGACACTTAAGGTTTGTACTTCCTACTTTTTCTATAAGCATGCTTTAATTCTTACNCTAAATTGCACACACTACACTCTCTCACATACCCTAAGCCCTATGACCCCTTAGGTTGGTCTCCTACTCCTTCTGGAAATCTCATATGGATGAACCTATACCCCTAGTCTTTGGCTAACAGGGTTAGAACCAGCATATTGAGACCTCAAAATGAGTCCTCATATGACTCCTATTGATGTGGTATGACTACGGGTGTAAATGAAGCGAACACAAACGAACAGAGCTTGTGTTCGTGTTCGATTATTTTGAAGTTTAGTTTGTTTGAAATTATGCTCACATCCGAAATTGTTCGTGTTCGTTTCTTAACGAATGAGTCAAACACAAGCTATTTGCGAACGACGAGCCAGTTTGACATCCCTAATATTAATATATATAAATAATATATTATATTAATTATATAGCTTATATTATATAAATATATAATATCCATATTAGTATTTTACTAATATAGTATCTTAATATATTATTATTATTAATTTATTATTTATTATAATTTATAAAATTTCATTTTTTAAAATATCATAAATTTTTTGTTTTATATTTCGAACAATAATGATTCGAATATGAACGAATGCATCACTGTTCGTGTTTGGTTCGTTTAACTAACCAACCAAAAAAAAATTTTCACGTTCGTCTCGTTTACTTATCGAACAAATCCAACACGAACTCATTGACGAACCAAACATGAACGATTCGCAAATAACGAGCTATTTTGACATCCCTAGGTATGGTTTCATGGCTTATTGGTCCCTTTTGGCCCAAAATCACCAAAATTACCCAAATCTTTCCAAAAATCATTTCAAACTACTCACCACTATCTAAATTGACCAAAATTCACAAAAAAGACCAAATTTCCAAAATATCCCAAAAATTGCCAAAAATACCAAAATGCCCCTCATGACCTAAAAATTTCTAAAATTCCCACAAATTTCAAAATCATCCAAAATATTCCTAATTTCAATTTTTTATCATAAATTTGATTCAATTTGACCCAATTAACCAAATTTGACCAAAAACCCTAATTTGCTTTTAAATGCACAAATGTCCCAAAATTAACCACAATTTTGGCCCAATTGACCCTAATCTTTCCCAATTTCAAATCCAAATCAAAATTCAGTATCCCGAATCCTATTCTAGACAAAATTCAAGCCTGATTAGATCCAATTGTAGGCCCAATTTCATTTTAATCAAACAAATTCCTAATTTTGACAATATGCCTAAATCCATTAAATTACCCTCCCAATTCAACTCAAAATCATTTGAAATTTTAACAAATCCATCATGACATATGCCTACACCAAACTCAAGATTGAATTAGGCCAAATTTAAGCCCAAGTTCAATTTCAATTTTAAAAAGCCCAAATTCTTAAGCCCTTCTAAAAAGCCCAAATCCAAAAGCCCACATGACAAATTTTATCCCCATCATTCATTTAATCAAAATCATCCCCTAAGTCACAAATTCATGATCAAATTGTTCTATAGCAAGCATCATGTCAAATGCCTCCAAAATATTTCATAAACTCAAAAATCCCTCCTCATAAAAGTTGACCAAGCCAAGGACAAGCCATGAAACCACTCTCAAGCCATAGGTAAGCCATGAGAGCTATGCCACATCACCTTACTATTAATGGAAAGAGGCCATGCCACTTTCAAATATCCTTAAGATTTTTTTAACCTCTTCCATGAATCACCTAAACCCCATATTTAACCAAATCACTTGGATAGGGACATTACTAATGATTAAGCTAAACCATCTGATTTCCCTCAGCACCCAAGCCAACCTTGGTGGGTGAACCCAACCCAAATCCATAATTTAACCCAATTTGACCTAAAATGACCCTTCCCACATCTTATTTTAATTCAACACATTTACACATGACCAACCCCAATTGACTTCACCAAGACCAAGCCCTGACCTCCCTGGACTAGATGATTACCTGAGCCTGGCCGGCAGGCCACCTAGGCTGCCGGAAAGCCACCCAAAAGTGCTCCACCATGGCTAAAAGTCAAAATTAAACCCATCCAAGCTGGCTCATCCCAATTAGATTTTTACACCTTGTTGGCATCAACATAAGCAAATTAGGACACCCACCAATTTCCCCTGGCAGCCTCTCTTTCCCATCTATTTAAACCCCCCTCCATGGCCAAAGAGGGAGAGCTTGAAATTCCATGGGGAGAATCTGCGAAATTGCTTCTNTTACACCTTGTTGGCATCAACATAAGCAACTTAGGACACCCACCAATTGCCCCTGGCGGCCTCTCTTTCCCCCATCTATTTAAACCCCCCTCCATGGCCAAATAGGGAGAGCTTGAAATTCCTTGGGGAGAATCTGCCAAATTGCTTCCAGAGCTTTCTTAAGACCTCTTGAGTTCAACTGAACTATCCCTAACCACTAAAATCCACTACTCGAGCTCAATTTTGGAGCTCAAATCCAAGGCTGAAACATAACACTTACCAAACCTCGATGAAATTCAAATTAATTGCACCCACACCATCCCCATAATGAGAGAGGAAGATCCCCCATAGAAGCCCCATCACCAAGTCCCCTAATTCAGCCTTGGTCGAATTCATATCTAGGAGATTCACCACGGCTTGAGGCTCCATCCTTAGGCTCTTGGGACTCCCACGAAGCTTCCACAAACATCCAATCGAGGCTTTCCCACTTCGACCAAGGTATTGAAAGTTAACCCTAAACCGAGCTTCATTTGATTCTCCATGTGCATAGAGTTGATTTAAGGGTTGATTAACCGTATGAATATGTTCTCCTAGTCAAGATGAGTCTATAGGAACAAACCTCACTTGATTTGGTTGAGTATTGAGCGAGATATTAAGATTTGAAAATGGACAGTTTGCGGGCTGACCTCGTTGGGGGCGATGACCGAGCGCCATTGGATCATGCGTGTATTGCACGGACGACTCCGATCGCACTGGATTGAAAGACAGGACAGAACCGCGAGACACGTGGCTGCTGGCATGGACAACTACGTCGAATGGGAGAGCGCCGCGTGTAATGTTCGGAGCGGACGAGGATTGCGTGGCACTGACTGGTTTAAGTAGGAAAATAGGCTATTTTTCTTATTTATTTAATTCCCCCAAAACTTCAAAAATGCATAACTTTGTGTAGAAAAATCATAAAAATAAAATAAAAATACTTTCTTGCTTAGTGAACAGAGGAGAACAATGCAAAAATATTTTCATGTCCATTTGATGTTTATTTTATTTTTAATTAATTAAATGGTGTTTTCCTAATTTTGATTCTCCATTAGCATAGAAATTTCACCATGAATTGGTCTTTGGGGCTTTGATTCTACATGTTATGGGGATGCTCTTTCTGATTTTTCCAAGGTTAGGGGAGATCTCTAGGCATGGATACCTAATTTTCAAGTAAATAGTCTCTATTTTGATATAAAAATTAATTAAAATAATCATAAAAAATACAAAACTTGTTTTGTTAGGTTCGTTGTGGTCAAAGGATCCTAGAAAAAATATAAACTTGGTTTAACTCATTAGAGATAATTCTAATTGTCACCAACTCTAAAAATGAAGAGAAAATTAATTTGGAGCAAATATATGCAAATGGAATAAAAAATCATTCTCTACTATAATTTAATGTTAGGGGAGCTCTCCATAAAAATTTTAAGTCAATTGAAGTTAATTTGACTATTCAAATGGATTAATTAAGTGAAATCATATTTTTGGCATTAAAATAATTATAATAATTAAAATACAATTCAAAAAAATACCAAATTAGTTTTGGAGGCTCCATATGATCATAGGAACCTAAGGAAAATAAAATTGGGATTAAACTAAAAACTTTTTTTTAAGTTATTTTAAGCATTTAAATAATTAAAAATGAATTAAAAATCATAAAAATCACAAAATTGTAAAAACACACTCAAATGTCTCATTTGATTTGATGATCATCTAGAACTAATTAAAATAATTTTCCCAATTTTTTAAGGCAAGATATTAATTCTTAAAGGCTAAAAATGATTTTTCTCTAATTTATCATTAAAATAATTCTAATAATTAAAATGTAAACCATAAAAATATGAGATTTATTTATTTGGGTTTCCTGGACTCATAGAGATTTAATAAAAATATAAAACTTAATTTCGAATAAATTAATATTTTATATTTAATTAATACTCAAAACCAACAAATAATTTTAATAATTAAATTAAATCTCTAAAAGTCATTAAAATTGGTCCAAGTGGTCCTCTGACCTAGTTGAACCTCCAAAAATTTTCTTAAGGATAGAAGTTTTATTTTGGTTGAGTTATTAAATTTTCATTGAAAATCCCTATTTTTAAATTAAAAATAATTATAAAATTAAATAAATTCAGAAAAATCACATTTTCTCCTATGATGTTTTAATTAACCCATGAGTCAGGTAACATAAAATTTTCAAGTCATTTGAATTTAATTTAATGAATTATAGGGTATTAAGGTCTTAGGAGCAAATGGGTAATTATCGAATTTAAGGCTTAATTAATATTTAGGCTTAACCAAAATGCTAAATGGGCAACAAATAATCTTAATTGACATGTCTTGATGATTGAAACTTAAAAGGGATAAGTGGTAGAAATCGACCTCACTTTGAATTTCATAAAGGATAAATTTATAATTTTTTTTCAAAATTTAATAAAATTTGGAAGAATAATTAAATAGGGAGATATTAAGGTGAGATGTTTGATTTGGAAGATCATAATTCATTGATTTTAAACCCCAACTAATGGTTTTGAATGGATCTACAATTCATGATAAGGACTAAGATTATAAATATTAAAAAAACCCTTTTCTTTAAAAATTACAAATCTACCCATTAAACTTTAAGGGCTTAGTAGTGAATTAGACTTAATCAAAATTTTATTTAATGAGGTTTAGGAAATAGCTTACAATTAATTTAAAACATTTGAAAACATTACAAGCCCATTCTTTAAAATTAGATTAATTAAATTATTTAATTAATTCAAGTTGCCCCCAAGAGCCTTTAACCATCTAATTCATAAGTGTGATATCAAGTGATAATTAACCTATTTATGGGATAATCAAAACATCAAAATTCACTATGCATAAGGCTATTAACTGGATGAACTATATAGTAAACATAATAAGGTCAAAATGAACTCAAAATAATTCCAAGGACTATGAAATGTCGAAGGTATTACCCAAGAATTCTTCATGATCCTATGAAAATCTTGAAGGACATGTAAGCTTATTATAATTTGCTTAATGAAATCATCCTTAAAATTTAAATACACCAAGTTATGACATATGATTTGGTAGACACACTTTAAGTTTGTACTTCCTAATTTTTCTATAAGTATGGTTTAATTTTTACAAAATCATACATATATATGCTTTGCAAGTACTAAAGTTTCTAAAGTTTCAGGTGGAGGAACAAGAAGGCTCGCCTGGTATGCTTTTACAGTTTACAGTGCTTTCTTTTTTCATACTTTCTACACTGTACTTTTACGTTTATAGATTTGCATGCTAAACAACGATGACACCCTGCACGAAAATTAAAACCTTTAAGATAGCCACAAAACTGAAACTAAAATAAAAAATAAAATCAACCAAGATAAAATTCACCGCCACAACATTCAAAATATAAGACAACTCAAAATTTTATCACAAATATCACAAAACAACAATTGCAACTAAATTAAGACATCTCTGACGGATGATCGGGAATCCCTCAGAGGATGTAACCTACGGTTGCTAATATGATTTCCCAGTCTAAATGAAAGTATGAAACTCATTAAGTTGAGTTTAGTAAATTCATTTGGACAAAGTGAATCCAATTAAAAATAGTGGTACCGGAATGAGGGAACTGTATGATCATAACCGGTGTCGCTCTAATCAACTTTAATATGCCACATAATATTTAAAGAACCATAACTATTGGTAAACTTAATTTGACATCATAACTTGTCACATTAAAAAACCTAAACTATTGGTACACTTGATTTGACATCATAACTTATCACATTAGAAAACCTAAACTTTCTATAACAAGGAGCTTGGAGCTAGCATTATGGGCAGCACAACCATCTTTAATAATAAGAGGATCTACAACAGAATATCTTTTCTTAGAAATAAATAACAATCCATAGGATTTCGAGGTTGTTGGCTTATGTAACATAAATCCTCAACTTATCTTTAGGTCATTATATAACTCTGTTGTACAATATAGGCCCTTACTCGTCTTAGGATTCTGAGGTTGTCGTTTATCACGGCTTAGGTCCTCACATCTTCCAGGCTATCAGTGTCATCGTTTCAAATGAACGTAAGCCCTAAACAAAAGAAATTGGCAAGATGAAACACTTAAATAATTTCTCCTCAAAGCTGAAGGAAGTCACTGAGGTTCTCCTTCGGATCTATGACATCCCCTAGTTCTTCCTCCTATGGACTCTACAACAAAATTCTCCAAATCTGAACCATTCCCCTTTCACACCTCTTTGTCTAATTTCGTTGAAAAGTCCTATCCTTTTGAACTTTTTGAAGATAACATTTTTTTGATTTTTATCAAGAGTTTTCTTGAATGTCTTTGGTCATTCAAGATGTAATTAACTATAGCAGCTTGCCCTCATAGGAAGCTTTTCCGAACCCTGCTTAATATAAACCCTATTTACTTCTTAGTATTAAATAGGGGAACTTGTTTGCTTACAAATAAAATGNATAACATTTTTTTGATTTTTATCAAGAGTTTTCTTGAATGTCTTTGGTCATTCAAGATGTAATTAACTATAGGGGCTTGCCCTCATAGGAAGTTTTTCCGAACCCTGCTTAATATAAACCCTATTTAATTCTTAGTATTAAATAGGGGAACTTGTTGGCTTATAAATAAAATGGTTTTCGCAGATTTAAACAGATGTCATATATTTCCCAATTTATTTGATCGAGCCTCACTCTCAAGTATTGTGTGTGTGTATATATATATGTATATATATATATATACATATATATAAATTAAATGTCTTTCCGAAACGGGTGATGGGATTTCGATTCCGGCTGCCGATAGCTTCTAACGGGCAACTCCTTCTACCCAAAATAGTGCCGCCAATAAATTTGTTGACCAAAATCCTATAGAAAGAACAATGCGAATATTTATTTGATTGGGTGGAATAAAGTCCTATAATTACTTTTTGGCGCTTGTCTTATGTTCTANCGGGCAACTCCTTCTACCCAAAATAGTGCCGCCAATAAATTTGTTGACCAAAATCCTATAGAAAGAACAATGTGAATATTTATTTGATTGGGTTGAATAAAGTCCTATAATTACTTTTTGGCGTTGTCATATGTTCTCATGAATTACAACAACTCTTCTTTCAATAGTTGAAGTCCTAGAACTAAACTAAATGTACTGGAAGTAATTGATGTGATTGATCAGATGTACCTATTAGAACGATAAAAAGTGATATCTGATAGCCTGAGGAGAAATCTAAATAGTAAATTGATGGGGATATTATAGGAGATTGCACAAATAATGCTTGAGTGATAGGAATAATTACCTGGCTTTTGGAGGAAAAAAATATTAGGTGATTCTTTAGCAAAAGTTGTTTGTTTGGAGTGAGGAATTAAAAATTTTGAAAACATTTTTGTTAGCATAAAACATATGATGAAAGATTGAGGTTTTTTTAGCATGAGTTGATGTCGGAGAGGCTCATCAATCAATCCTTAATAATACCCATCAACATACATGGAATTATTATCAATATATCATGTGAGCATATATGGTATTGATCAACATGATTCATATTCGGAGTCTTTCTAATCAAAATCAAGGATAATCATTTGAACATTAAACTCATCAATTTATTCTTAGTTTTTTAGGTCCCACATTTGTGCTCATAAAATCTCCAGTAGGTTTGATAAAAATTGAGATATATGTTCGTTCCATCAAGACAGACTGTTTTTAGCAAGATTTAAGCAAGGTTTACCATAAATAACTTAAATAGTTTTTGGGTGATTTTTTATCCTACTATATTGTTAATCCTAGAATACCCTTATTTTTTGTCCAATCTAAGATAAATTAAGTCCCATGATTAGTTTTATGTAACTATATTTAGAAATTCTTTGGTTACAAATAGGATTTAACTTGAGTAAGATTTGGTAAATCTTGTAAATCAATATCTAGAAATTTTTAAAGGATTAATTAGTTGGATTAAGACTTGATGATGGTAACATTTAAAAAATCTAGGCTTTGCTGTAAACTTTCTTTTTATTTATTTATTTTGTAAATAATTATATTCATGATGATATGTTAGCGTGCTAGATTAGCGAACACAACTAGTAGGAGTAAAACCATATTAGGTTGATTTGAATGAGTTATTAAGCGAAACACATACAAAATTTAATTTTCATTGCTATCAACATAGCTAATCCATTATAGCGTCAAGATTGTAGTAAATTCAACCCTGTTGGTTTTCACTCTTAGATTAAAAGGACTAATGAATTTGGCGAGTTTTTTGAAGCTTAGACTTATACATTGCATGAGATATTCAATTCAAATAAAATTATATATATTTTTACTTTTTAACAAATACATGAATTGTTGAGTGGAGTCAAATCTTTGCTTGGTGTGGTTATCGACTAATTGGAAGGTTTGAAATTTATAAAAAATTCAAATGGATATTTGATTAGGAGTGCCAAATTTAACGTTAGCTTGTGTGAATATCTACTTTCTGAAGGATTGATCTTATTGGAATCCAAACTGATGAAGATGCATGAGGGAATATAGCTCAGGGTTATAACATGATTAGTGTGCAAGTCATTGTAGTGGAGTTTTTCTATCCAAGTTAACATGATTTTGGTTCATGCAATTCAGATAGCCCCATGATTTGTAGTTTGTACTGAATAGCATATTAAGTCACAAACTTTTAACTTGGTCGAATGTGTTCAAAATTTTATAATGCAGATTTATTCTTTGAGAAAAATTTTAAGAGCGTTCCGGGGTGGAGATTAATGCAGGTGTAACGTGGGCTAGTAGTCATTGAAGAGGTATGGTTATAAGGAGTCTAGAAAGTGAGTGAATTTTGTAATCTAGACTTATATGACACTTAGTTGGACATCAAATGGGCACTTGGCTTCATAAAATTAGAAAGGACTTGGTTGTAGTTGGACGGAAAATTGCCATTGCTGATTTTTTATTTAGGGAGAGCAAAGAAAAACTTATTGTATATACAATGGCCTTAAAATCAGCTTGAGGTATTATGTAACTAAATTCTTGAGAAGAAAATAGGAAAGCAACAATGAAATAAATTAAAAAAACTAAAACAAGCAATGAGACGGATGCCCTAAGTAGGCTTGGATGAAGTCCTGATACTTTATTGTCTTTATGCTATAATTTATTAGAAAGATGTTGAGACCACATTGAACGCACAACTTCCCCCTTTTTTATCTTCGTGTTTTACCTCTCTTTATTAGAACCTGCTCAAGGAAAACAGGGAAAGAAATAAAACCATGAGTTGCTATAGCAAATAATTTCATTATCTGCATTTTCTTAACCAATATTACAAATATGNCAAAATTTAATTTTCATTGCTATCAACATAGCTAATCCATTATAGCGTCAAGATTGTAGTAAATTCAACCCTGTTGGTTTTCACTCTTAGATTAAAAGGACTAATGAATTTGGCGAGTTTTTTGAAGCTTAGACTTATACATTGCATGAGATATTCAATTCAAATAAAATTATATATATTTTTACTTTTTAACAAATACATGAATTGTTGAGTGGAGTCAAATCTTTGCTTGGTGTGGTTATCGACTAATTGGAAGGTTTGAAATTTATAAAAAATTCAAATGGATATTTGATTAGGAGTGCCAAATTTAACGTTAGCTTGTGTGAATATCTACTTTCTGAAGGATTGATCTTATTGGAATCCAAACTGATGAAGATGCATGAGGGAATATAGCTCAGGGTTATAACATGATTAGTGTGCAAGTCATTGTAGTGGAGTTTTTCTATCCAAGTTAACATGATTTTAGTTCATGCAATTTAGATAGCCCCATGATTTGTAGTTTGTACTGAATAGCATATTAAGTCACAAACTTTTAACTTGGTCGAATGTGTTCAAAATTTTATAATGCAGATTTATTCTTTGAGAAAAATTTTAAGAGCGTTCCGGGGTGGAGATTAATGCAGGTGTAACGTGGGCTAGTAGTCATTGAAGAGGTATGGTTATAAGGAGTCTAGAAAGTGAGTGAATTTTGTAATCTAGACTTATATGACACTTAGTTGGACATCAAATGGGCACTTGGCTTCATAAAATTAGAAAGGACTTGGTTGTAGTTGGACGGAAAATTGCCATTGCTGATTTTTTATTTAGGGAGAGCAAAGAAAAACTTATTGTATATACAATGGCCTTAAAATCAGCTTGAGGTATTATGTAACTAAATTCTTGAGAAGAAAATAGGAAAGCAACAATGAAATAAATTAAAAAAACTAAAACAAGCAATGAGACGGATGCCCTAAGTAGGCTTGGATGAAGTCCTGATACTTTATTGTCTTTATGCTATAATTTATTAGAAAGATGTTGAGACCACATTGAACGCACAACTTCCCCCTTTTTTATCTTCGTGTTTTACCTCTCTTTATTAGAACCTGCTCAAGGAAAACAGGGAAAGAAATAAAACCATGAGTTGCTATAGCAAATAATTTCATTATCTGCATTTTCTTAACCAATATTACAAATATGTATGTCCTTTTAGAGGCCACTACTAACAAAATGTGGGAATATCATAGTATAACGAGTATGCATAACAAAAATATAACAAACTATAGCCACTGTGCTAAGATGACAACATATGGAAATATATATACTTCCCTATAATAACCTTCATCAGGGCGCTCCCTACCTCAATAGTACCCAATTTGAGTGACTCAATTTGTATAGTAGCATCATAAGGAGGATGATAAGAATACAAATCTTAAACTTTGAAGGTGGATGAAGTAAGTGGATCAGGTGGTAGCTTTATGATATATGTGTTGTCATTAAGGTGCTAAAATACAACCTTATGTCCAAATTTTTGGAGGCNTACTTTTTTATTGGCAAACGTGTAAAGGTCCAAGAGCTTGGTCTTGATCCAAACAGCCCATATAAATTTTCCAATAAATCCAAACATTGAAGTTTCCCTTCCACCATAGTTTAACTAATATCTCTTATGCACTATTAATTTAAATCACGATTCTCTTTTGACTCAACTAACCCGTAATCCTTAAATAGTATTGATACTTAGCCCAATGTCACCGTCTATGTCAGATTCCCTTGATTGATTCATAAATATAGTGATATTTTACTTACATTTTTGTTTGTTCGTAAATTTATATCTAGATGATATAATAACTTTATTGATAGATAAATGTTATTATAACTATATCTAAATTGATTGAAATTACTTCTTAATTTTTAGTTCACAACCTCAGGTTGGTTTTTGTAAATTCTTTTCAAAGCCAGACGACAGGCACGTGGGGTGTGGAATCTCATATAGGTAAAATTCTTTTGAGGGAAAATTTGGGTGGGAGAAATGTAGAAAATAAAAACTAGATGTTAGA
>JXCR01147557.1:60010-70984 GCA_002079205.1 Phalaenopsis hybrid cultivar | reverse complement strand
TCAATATAAGGTATTCCCAAATCAAATCCAGAGCTAGAAGATGCATACAATCCAATATTTTGATTAGTACCTTTATAGCTTTGACAAATGAAACACTTCTATTCAGAGACATCTCTCCACAACCGAGGCCAGAAAAATTGTTCTTGTAGTCAAGCCAATGTCTTGTCATGCCCAATTTGAGTTGTTAAGTATTTGATGTGTAAGAGCTTGATAAGTTGCGCTCTTAACGATGTGTCTGAAATACATAATTGATTCCTTAAAAAAATAGCCATGACGGGAAGTATTGTACTGGACAAATGGAAGAGAAAACTTGGTCTTCAACATACGTCTCTTTAATGGAATCATGGCCCATTAATTCAGTTTCTAAAGTGTAATGGGTAGATCTCCTACTAAGAGGATTTGTCACTGGGTTTTGAGCTCCCAACTTGTGTTTCAACACAAAACTTAACTTATAGAGGAATAGAACCCACTGTGCAAGCATGCAATTCAAACTTTTTTGAGAAAAGAGGAACTAGAAGGCTTGATGGTCACTACAAAACACACAATTTTGGTGAAGAAGTTAGTATTCCCATTGTTTGAGAGTCTGAACAACTGCATATAGTTTCTACTGATAAATATCCCATTTTTGTGTAGCGGAGTTGATTTTTTTCTGAAAGATTCAATAGAACGTTGTTTCTCTTGGGTTATGATAGCCCCTATTTTAATCTCTGAAGCATTGATATCAACTTGGAAAGGTTTATCGAATTCTGGAAGAGTCAAACTTGCAGCTATCGTAATGGCTTCTTTTATGATGTCAAAGCTACATGGTTGCTAGGGGTGTAAATCCTGGTTAATGGGTCAAGTTTGGTTCTAACTTGAAAATTACCCAACCAGAATAGAGTCCACCCGAGCTCGATCGAATAATAAATTGGCCGAAAGCTAATACCCAACCCCAACCCGACCCGAACTCGAGCTTGACCCGCTAACCTGAACCCAACCCAAACATTCTTACTTATTCAAGACATCTTTAGTTTTCAGGTTCAACCTAAACCACACCCAAATAATAAATGGGTCAAATTCCCGAACCCAAAACTGACTCAAAAAATATTTGGGTCAACCTAACTCGGATGTTTCGAGCTGAGTTTGTGTTGGGTTGCCGTAGGAGTCAATTTTTGTCACCCCTAGTTGTTTCTTGCAGCTTCAAACTAAAGTTTTGGATTTCAAACAGTTTTCCAAGGGGGACNTCTATTCAGAGATATCTCTCCTGAACCGAAGCCAGAAAAATTGTTCTTGTAGCTTAGCCAATGTCCTGTCATGCCCAACTTAAGCTGCTAAGTCTTCGATGTGTAAGAGTTTAATAAGTTGCACTCATAAGGATGTGTCTGAAATATATAATTGGTTCCATTTAACGAAATAGCCATGACGGGAAGTATTGCACTGGCCAAATGGAAGAGAAGCCTTGGCCTTCAACATACATCTTTTTAATGGAATAATGGCCCGTTAATTCAGTTTCTAAAGTGTAATGGGCAGATCTCTTACTAAGAGCATTTGCCACTGGGTTTTGAGCTCCCAAATTGAGTTTCAACACCAAACTTATGGAGGAATAGAACCCACCATGCAACCTGCAATTCACAGTTTTTATAGAAAAGAGAAACTACAAGGCTTGATGGTCACTACAAAACACACAATTTTGGTGAAGCGGGTAGTATTCCCATTGTTTGAGAGTCTGAACAATTGCATATGGTTTTTGTTGATAAATAGCCCATTTTGTGCAGCGTAGTTGAGTATTTTGCTGAAAGATGCAATAGAACGTTGTTGCTTTTAGAATAGGATAGCCCCTATTTTAATATCTATAGGATTGATAGCAACATAGAAAAGTTTATCGAATTCTGGAAGAGTCAAACTTGGAGCTATCATAATGGCTTCTTTTATGATTTAAAAGCTACATGGTTGCTAGAGGTGTTAATCCGGGTTAGTGGGTCAGGTTCGGTTCCGACCTAAAATGATCCAACCCGAATAGAGTCCATCCGAACTCAATCGAATAATAAATTGGTTGAAAGCTAATACCCAACCCCAACCTGACCCCAACTCGAGCTTGACCCGCTAACCCGAATCCAACACGAACATTCATGCTTATTCAGGACATCTTTGGTTTTCTAGTTCAACCTGAACCCCATCTGAATAATAAATGGGTCAAACTCTCTGACCCAAACCTGACTCAAAAAATATTCGGGTCAACCTAACTCGAATGTTTCGAGCTGAGTTTGTGTTGTGTTGTGATGCGAGTCAATTTTGNCAGCTAGAACTTTATTTGAAGTTGAGCCTTTATTGGTTTTTGCCATCGCCATAGCCAAGAGAATAGAAGTCTCTCAAAATTTTTGTAGGAGCACCAAATCTGAAACTATTGATAAAGTTGTATTGCTATTGGTAGATTTTATAGAATTAGTAGGAGTTGGCAGTATCTTTAAGTTCTTCCCTTCAAGTCAAATAAATAAATATCTAGCCAACAATCATAAAACCCTCTCATATAAAATTTACAAGGTCTACCAGTATAATATGATAAATATCCATATCTAGGGCATCACAAAGTACTTCACAAAGAAAATATTTCTCAATAAAAAAATGTACACATCATACTTATGAGACATGTATGTTGATTTCTTTCATAAATCGACTAATTTTAAACAGCTATGCAAGTTTTAAAGTTTTAAGTTGTAATGCTTGTCCAATAGAATGAGAAGTTATGCTCTGAGCCAGCATCAATGAGCAAATCACAAATCTTACGAATAGTGGTATATCTAGTTCGAAATATAACATGTCGTTGGGAAGCCACAGATTGTCGATGTGCTAGAAGCAACTTTTTGATTATGCATATAACGACCTCCCCTTGCACACCAACTAACTCTTCAATTTCTACTTCACCCATATCCAAAGCGTTGTCTTGTAGTTCATCAATTAGCTTCTCATTTCATGAACTGAACTTGTTGCCGCGTTGGACATTCATACGATTTATGACTTTGGTTGAAAACATTGAAAAATTTTGATTTGGAAAACTTGGAGCTTGATATCTCTTTGACCAAAATTTTACCATTAGCATAAACCATCTCACTTGTTGTTGGGATGGATTAAGTTGTTGATTGGGATTAAAGAGAGTTTGGCTTCAGTGTCATATTAACAATCTGATTGCCAGATCCTTAATGTTCAATTGTCGATCATCGTGATGAATTACCCTTTGTGTCCTCGATGGGCTGCAATTCTACTTCGATTGCCAACTTCACTACTTTGACAAAGACCAAATATAATTCAATTCCAGTTTAATTTCAATGGTCCCTTCGAAACCGTCGATGTATTTGGCGATTAATTGATTATTAGACTCATTTAATTCTCCAACAACGAGTGGATAGAATTCTTCAGCGTATGCATTGATAGATTCGGAGTCATGGGAACAATATTTATATTGAGTGTATAACATTTGTTCATAATCTGTAAGTAAGAAATGCCCTCGCAGAAGTTGCTTGATTCTAAACCATTTGCGAACTGCTCCTCCGCCTTCTCGTTTTTGTATCTGATTATGCTCTAGCCACCAAGCTATTGCCCTGCCTTTTAAACAACATGCTACACGTTTCACTTACTTTTCTGATGGAATCTCCATATATTCAAAAAAGGTTTTCTACTGATCGTTTCCAATCTAAATTAAAAGTGTGATTGACCATCAAAGAAGAGAATATCAAATTTCAGACGATACTCGACATAATTTTTTTCACTCCAATTAAAATGATGAAGGAATGTTGCTTGTGAAATTACTTGGTAAGAATTTTAATGAAGAAATTTCGTTGGAAATACAATATAAACAATATAATAAATTGTAGGGAAATTTACGTACATAAAACTGAATTCTTATGTAATTACAAAAGAATTACGTGTTATGTATGTATTATAAAAGAATTACGTGCTATGTATGTAAATGCAGCTATATTGTATTACAAATTTATGAAAAAAATGAAGTGGATTTAGCTAGTAAAATGTGCATTTTGGTAAAGATTTAGGTTCAATAATATATTAAAATATTTAAGAATAATCATAATGTTTGTGATTGTACTGGTTCATAGTCATCGACGAAACGAATTTATGAGTTATAAAATGATGCTATATGCAGAAGTAATGGAATCTACGTATAGTTTTATTCAGCTAATGGAAACAATGTTGATGTGAGACAGAAAATTTGGAGGAATGCTTCAGGCCTTTTGTGTGATAGAAAAGTACCGCTTAGACTGAAAGGAAAATTTTATAAGACGGTGGTGAGACCTGCAATGCTTTATGGCGCTGAATGTTGGCCTTTAAAAGAGAAGCATAACACTAAGTTAAGTGTTGCCGAGATGAGAATGATTAGGTGGATGAGTTAAGTGTTAGAGATAAAATGCGAAATGAATATAACCGTGATAGGGTTGGTGTAGCTTCTGTGACGGACAAAATTAGAGAAAGTCGTCTTAGATGGTTTGGTCACATTAAACGTCGACCATCTGACGAACCGATTAGGAGAGCAAATATTTTAGATTCGACTTATGTAAAGAAAGGCAGAGGTAGAACTAGGAAGAGTTGGGCTTATTGTACTAAAAATGATCTAAATTTATTAAAATTTAAGGAAAATATGACACAATCAAGAAAAATGATTCTTGCAGCTGACCCCACGTAGTAGAATTAAAGCTTTGTTGTTGTGATCACAATTTTAATAAAAAAAAGACTGCAAATGAAACTTTAGTTTGTCATATAAAATAATAAAAAAGACTTCATATGAAACTTTAGTTAGTCATATAAGATATTTAAAATGGTCATATAATATTATTTTATTAGCAAGTCTTATAATATATTATTTAGGGTCATAGAAATAGACACTATTTGTGAGTTTAATGTGAACATGTGTACTTTCATAGAGTTTAAGAACTTATATATATAAGTGGCAAGAAAGAAGTGCAAAGCCGTGCATAAGCAAGGAGGTTTATAAGGTATGGTTGAATCAGCTATATATTTGTCATTTACATGTTTTCTATAGAAAAATAATTAAATAATAATGCTTGTTTTTTCCATGCATATCAGTAGGTAATTATCATTGGGATTAGCATTAACTAAAGATTATGGCAACCCCAGCTCAGATTCCACCTACTCAATTTACATATATATGGTCGAATGCTTGGAATAACCAACCTGATGGGTTAGTGTGTTGTTTCGTATACCATTTTATAGATATGTACAGGTAATATATTATGTAAATAAAAAAGTTACATTTTTTTTTTTCAGGTCAAAATATTATTCTGGGGGAAGCTACTTCTTTATTGGCCAACGTGGAAAGGTGAAAGAGCTTGGTCTTGATCCAAACAGCCCATATAAATTTTCCTATACATTTAAGTATAATCTAATCGATCCCATCCAAGTTACACTACTTGTCAAGGGCAATGGTTCGTATACAACCAAGGATGCTGTAATTTTTAGCTCTGATCATCTTATAACTCTTGAGTCCGATGAAATTAACGTTGGTGAAGAATCTGATTATGTTGAGATAGCGGTGCTAAGCAGTGAAGTTAAATACAGGAGGGGGATTTACTTCTATGGCGTCAATTCATCATCAAATAAATAATTGAGTGTCATTTTCGTAATGAAAAGATAAAGAAAGATCAATACCTAGTTTGCTTATTGATCTTTCAATCAAGTATGTTTTACTATTATGTATAAGTTTCATATAATAAGCATCACCGCACTCTTTTTTTTCCAAAAAGTTGTGCAATATGTATTGGATGCAGTATGAATGTTTTAATTGTTATTCAGTAATATGTATCATTTCCCTCTTGTGCATGTTTATTTCTGAATCATTTAATTTTTAGTAGTTTATTTTCTTCATTAACTTTATAATTTCGTTATGAGAACTCTTGCCAGAAAGCTCAATTTGATTACTATAAGACAATGTGCTAATTTTTTTTTATTTTTGTTATTGTTGGATGTCATCAAATTCTTGCCACATTTAGTGGTGATAATTACGTGTAAAAATTGAGAACAAAATCCTTAAATAATAATAAGAAACCAATTAAGAAAAAAAAAGGTATTTGTTACCACGGAAAAGTTACTTGGCGTACATAATTTTAAATATTTAAATTAAATCAAGGTGGGCAAAAAAACCTTTAGGAGACTTTAGCATTATAATAAAAGTATAAACTTAAACATAAATATTTTTTATGTTTTAAGATATAATATAAAAGAAAAAATCATAAATACACCCTCTTAATTTTTGTAAACTTCTCACTATTCTTCCTCTAATTTCTTATGCTGCTTATCTTATTATCACTTTTTCTTTCATTAAAATTGGTAGTGCATTAATTCCATCTTACCATACATTATGTTGGTACAAACATTTATATCTTGTGTCAACATGACCCTTCTCTATAGATATTTGACAAAAATTTAAAGTAATTTTAACGTTATGAGAATTTTAAATGTTATGAAGATTTTGTTTAAGACTCTCTCTTATAAATATATGACAAAATATCTTTAAAAATATTTGTTAATGTGCCAATTAAGGTTTCTTCCCATTTATCTGAAATAAGGAACTTAATATGAATGCAAGTGCGATTGGTAAGCTCGAACTATGTAATGCAACTCATGTGAATAGAGGAGGAATCCCATAAATCTGAATTAAGATTTTGGAGGGCACATACTTAACCCACCACAACAAACATGTCAAGTCTTACCTTAGAGTTTTTTCAAGGGAACTCGAGTAGTGAAATAGCCGTTATAATGATGTCGATACAATCTAATGCACCAAAGTTGATGCGGAATCACTTCTTAAGAAGAAGAGATGAAGATGTCTGTGAGAGATTTCGCTGCTAAGGAGCAGCAGCGGGACAAGAAAAAAAGCCAAGAAACTCTAGTATCCTACGAAAGAAACATATGCGAGAACACAGCGGAGAAAGAACAATATGAGATCGAGCTTTTCCTCTTTCCCCCAACTTTTGTTTCTCCAAGTCGACAGGNCGTTATAATGATGTCGATACAATCTAATGCACCAAAGTTGATGCGGAACCACTTCTTAAGAAGAAGAGATGAGATGTCTGTGAGAGATTTCGCTGCTAAGGAGCAGCGGGACAAGAAAAAAAGCCAAGAAACTCCGGTATCCTACGAAGGAAACATATGCGAGAACACAGCGGAGGAAGAACAATATGAGATTGAGCTTTTCCTCTTTCCCCCAACTTTTGTTTCTCCAAGTCGACAGATGAATGAATTGGAAAAAAATGTGTCACTATAATTAATTTCTAGAGAAAGTATTATGTAAATGTTTAGAAAAAATTGTTTTCAACATGAGTTTCTTAAACAATGCATGATAACATTATTTAAATAAAATTTAGGTATAGATTTAGGCTAAATTTAGACAAATATAACCTTTCTTAAATCAAAATTTTGCATATTTCATCTCAGGTTATTGTGTTTCGAACCTAAATCATGATAGAGGTTGATAAGTTGCAAAAAAATCAATCTATATTTAATTAAATCTAATAGGGTGAATTTAAGGATTGACTTCATCATCAAATCAATCTCTATCTCAGTCTGGTCTGATAAAATTTTGAAGGGTTTACTTTATCATTAGAGCGATCTCTAAGGATTTACTTCATCATCAGAGCGATGTCTATCTCCGTTTGGTCTGAAAAAACATGAGGAAGCTTGTTCTTCTGAGACTTGCAATCGGAATGCAGTAGGAGGAGATCTACTGCAAACCAAACTAGGTTATTGTTTATGTTGGCAGTATTTGGTGGAACCACGATCAATTTTGTTTTTGATTGATACTTGTGGTTATCAAACTCTTGAATCATCGTGGATTGTTTTGTTTACTCCAAAACTATGCAGTATTATGGGAATAGTAAGGAATTTTGTTTCGTGCCAATTGCAGTATCCCATATATGGAGTTCTTTCTTTCTTATACAGAAATTCTCAATTGAGGATACAAAAATAATATGCGGATTAAGATTGAATGCTAGCAATGTCCATGATGAACATGTCATACACCTAGACAAATAAGCATGATGATACAACTAAGAGATAAAGGATAAATTTCTTGACCAAAAGCCTATCGAAGGAACAATGCGAATATTTATTTGATGGAGCCAGACAAAGTCCTATAAATACTTTTTGTTGCTTGTGATATGTTCTCATGAATTACAATAACTCTTCTTTCTATAGTTGAAGTCCTAGCACTAAACTAAATGTACTGTTAGTAATTGATGCGATTGATCAGTTGTATCANCAAAGAAAATATTTCTCAATAAAAAAATGGACACATCACACTTATGAGACATGTATGTTGATTTCTTTCATAAACCGATTAATGTTATATAGTTGTGCAAGTTTTGAAGCTTTAGGCTGTAATGCTTGTGCAACAGACTGAGAAGTTATGCTCTGAGCCAGCATCAATGAGCAAATCACAAATCTTACCATTAATGGTACATCTAGTCCGAAATATAACATGTCGTTGGGAAGCCACGGACTGTCGATGTGCTAGATGCAACTTTTCAATTATTCATATAACGGTCTCCCCTTCCACTCCAACTAACTCTTCAATTTTGGCTTCACCCATATCCAAAGCATTGTCTTGTAGTTCATCATCAACTTCTCCTTTCATGAACTGAACTTGTTGCCGCGTTGGACATACATACGATTTATGACTTGGTTGAAAACATTGAAAATTTTTGAATTGGAAAACTTGGAGCTTGATATCTCTTTAACAAAAGTTTTACCCTTAACATAAACCTTCTCACTTCTTGTTGGGATGGATTAAGTTGTTGATTGGGATTAAGGAGAGTTTGGCTTCAGTGTCATATTAACAATCCTATTGCCAGATCTGTAATGTTCAATTGTCAATCTTCGTGACGAATTACCCTTTGTGTCCTCAATGAGCTGCAATTCTACCTCGTATGCCAACTTCAGTACTTTGACAAAGACCAAATAGAATTCAATTCCAGTTTATCTTCAATGGTCCCATCAAAACCGTTGATGTATTTGGCAATTAATTGATTGTTAGACCCATTTAGTTCTCCAACAGCGAGTCAGTAGAACTCTTCCATGTATGCGTTGATAGATTTGGAGTCATGGGAACAATATTTATATTGAGTGTATAACATTTGTTCATAATATGTAATTAAAAAATGCCCTTGCAGAAGTTGCTTAATTCTAAACCAACTGCGAACTGCTCCTCTGCCTTCTCATTTTTGCATCTGATTAAGCTCTAGCCACAACACCGCTGCCCTGCCTTTTAAACAACATGCTACATATTTCACTTACTTCTCTGGTGGAATCTCCATATATTCAAAAAAGGTTATCCACCGATCGCTTCCATTCTTCCATTCTAAATAAAAGTGTGAGTGACCATCAAAGAAGAGAATATCAAATTTCACACAAAACTCACAATAATTTTTTTCACTCCAATTAAAATGATGAAGGTAGCAAGGGAATATTAAAATGGTAAAGATTTAGGTTTAATAATATATTAAAATATTTAAGAATAATCAAAATATTTGAGATTGTACAGTTTGATAACTATTGACAAATCGAATTTATGAGTTATAAGATGAAGCTATGGGCAAAAGTAATGGAATCTAAGTATAGTTTTTTTTCAGCTAATGGAAACAATTTTGATGTTAAGATAATTACGGCAGAATTATATAGAAGGAAGAATTGATCATCAAATTATTTTTATTATTCTTAAATATATTAAAATATTTTAGAATAATCAAAATATTTGAGACAAAATGTGAAATGAATATATCTGTGATGTGGTTGGTGTCGCTTCGATGACGGACTAATTAAGAGAAATTCGTCTTAGTTGATTTGATCACATTAAGCGTCGACCATCTCATGATCTGATTTGGAAAGTAGATGTTTTAGATTTGACTTATGTTAAGAAAGGCGGAGGTAGGCCTAGGAAGACTTGGGCTTATTGCATAAAAAATGATCTTAATTTATTAGAACTAAATGAAAATATGGCACTAAATAGGATGCAATGGAGAAAAAGGATTCTTGTAGTGGGATTAAGGCTTTGTTGTTGTGATCACAAATTTAATAATAAAAAAAAGACTGCATATGAAAATTTAGTTTGTCATATAAAATAATAAAAAGAGACTTCATATGAAACTTTAGTTAGTCATATAAAATAATTAAAATTTATTAGCAAGTCTTTTAATATATTATTTAGGGTCATAGAAATAGATACTATTTGTGAATTTAATGTGAACATACGTACTTTTAGAGAGTTTATAAACTTCTATATAAATATGTGGCAAGAAAGAAATGCAAAGCCGTGCAGAAGCGAGGGTTGTAAGGTATGGTTGTATCAACCATATATTTGCCATTTACATGCTTTCTATAGAAAAATAACTAATAATGCTTGTTTCTTCCATGCATGTCAACAGGTAATTATCTTTGGGATTAGCATTAATTGAAGATCATGGCAACCCCAGCTCAAATTCCACCTTATCAATTTACATATATGTGGTCGAATGCTTGGAGCATCCAGCCTGATGGGTTAGTGTGTTATTTCGTATACCATTTTATAGATATGTACAATTAATATATTATGTGAATAATAGAAGTTACACTTTTTTTTATTTTCAGGTCAAAATATTATTCCGGGGGAAGCTACTTCTTTATTGGCCAACGCGGAAAGGTCCGAGAGCTTGGTCTTAACCCAAACAGCCCATATAAATTTTCCTATACATTTAAGTATAATCTAAACGATCCCATCCAAGTTACACTTCTTGTTAAGGGCAATGGTTCGTATACAACCAAGGATGCTGTAATTTTTAGCTCTGATCATCTTATAACTCTTGAGTCCGATGAAATTAACGTTGGTGAAGAATCTGATTATGTTGAGATAGCGGTGCTAAGCAGTGAAGTTAAATACAGGAGGGGGATTTACTTCTATGGCGTCAATCCATCATCAAATAAATAATTGAGTGTCAT
>JXCR01147557.1:29995-49902 GCA_002079205.1 Phalaenopsis hybrid cultivar | reverse complement strand
AGTGGCTTCATGGCTTGTCCTTGGCTTGGTCAACTTTCATGAGAAGGGATTTTTGGAATTTTGAAATATTTTTGTGGAGTTTGGCATGATGCTTGATTTGGAATGATTTGATTTTGTATTTAGAACTTTAGGAATGATTTTAATCAAATGGATAATGAAAAGAAATAATTGTCATGTGGGCTTTAGACTTGGGCTTTTAAAATTAAATGTAGTGGGCTTTGGTATTTTAAAATAGAAATTTATTTTGGGCTAAAATTTGGGCTAATTAAATGTTGAGTTTGGTGTAGGAATATGTCATGAAGGCTTGATAAAAATTTCAAGTGATTTTGAATTGAATTGGTGGGCTAATTTGGTGGATTTAGGCATATGGTCAAAATTGGGCCTTTTTTATTTGAATGAAATTGGTCTTTCAATTAGATCAAATTGGGCTTGAATTTTATATAGAATAGAATTAGGCATGCTGATTTTTGCTTTAGAATTGAAATTTTGCAAGATTGGGGTCAATTGGGCTAAGTTGGGGCTAATTTAGGGACATTTGGGCATTTAAGGGCAAATTGGGGCTTTTGGTCAAATTAGGCAAAATTGGTCAAATCTGGTCAAATTGATGATCAAAAATTTAAATTGGGAATATTTGGGATGATTTTGGAATTTTTAGGTCATGAGGGGCATTTTGGTAATTTTGGCAATTTTTGGGGTTATTTTGGAAATTTGGCAAATTTTGGTCAATTTAGGTAGTGGGGAGTGGTTTGAGATGATATTTGGACAAATTTGGGTATTTTGCATAATTTTGGGATTTTTGACAAGGTTTTAGGGGTATTTTGGTAATTTTGGGATTTTTGACAAAAATGGGCAACAAGCCATGAAGCCATACCAAACCAATAGGAGCCATGTGAGGACTCATTTTGATGCTCAATATGTTGGTTCTAACCCTCTTAGTCAAAGACTAGGCGTACAGGGTCATCCATATGAACCTTCCAAAAGGAGTCAGGGGACAAGGTAATGAGGTCTTATGGTTTTAGGGTATGTGAGAGGTGTAGTGTGTGTGTGAGTTAGCATCACCAAAACCAGATCACCCAGGGTTAGTCCTAATGTCTGACCATCATATGGGGTATTCTTCTTGAGCTCCTCCATACTGACCCCACCTACTAAGTGCTAGAGGTTAGGACCAACATGTGAAACTTCAAGTTGAGCAAAGAAGGGATTAGACTTTCTATTGATGAGGGTTCCTTTTGTAGTCCTTTAAGAATAGTCAACAAAAAAGTCCTATGGCTAGACCCTAAGCTACTAAAGAGGAAAAAACTAGACGTCAACCAAAAATGAGNAAAGGTAAGCCCCTATAGTTAATTACATCCTAGATAACCGAAGTCACCTAAGAAAACTCTCAATAAAAATCAAGAAATATTATCTTTAAAGGAGTCAAAGGATAGGACTTTTTAATGAAATCGGACAATGAGGTGTGAAATAGGAATGACTCAAATTTGAAACATTTACCGTGAAATCCAAAGGAGGAAGAGCTAGGGGATGTCACGACTCTGAAGGAGAACCTCAGTGACTTTCCAGTTTATCTTATGATTTGGCTTCAATTTAGAGGAGAAAATTATTTAAATGTTTCATCCTGCCAATTTCATTTGTTAGGGGTTACATTTTTGTGAAACGATCACACAAATAGCCTGAAAGATGTGAAGATTTAGGTCGTAATGAACGACGACATCGGAATCCGAAGGCGAGTTAAGGCTTATATTACACAATGCGATTGTGTAAAGGTCTAAAGATGAGTTGAGGATTTACGTTGCATAAGCAAACAACCTCAAAGTCCTATAACTTTGTTGTTTAATTCTAAGAAAAAGGAAATTAGTTTAGTTGGGAAAGACATATTTTGTTGTTGAAGATGGTCGTGCTGCCCACCATGCTAACTCCAAGTTCCTCGCCGCGATGAATTCACGTTTTATAGTGTGTCAAGTTACGATGTCAAATCAGGTGACCCTATATTTTTAGTTATTTAAATATTTTATGGTGACATATTAAAGTTGATTAGAGCGGTACCGGTTAGGATCATACGGTTCCCTCGTTCCGACACCTCTATTTTCTATTGGATTCACTTAGTCCAGATGAATTTACTAAACTTAACTTAATGAATTCCGTACTTTCATTTAGACCATTGGAAATCTCGTTAGCAACCGTAGGTTACCTCCTCTAAGAGCCCGATCATCCGATAGAGTCGTCTTAATTTAGTTAGTTGTAGTTTTGTGTAATGTTTGTGATTAAATTTTGAGTTGTCTTATATTTTGAATGTTGTGGAGGTGAATTTTATCTTGGTTGATTTTAATTTTGGTTTTGGTTTCAGTTTTGTGGCTATCCTAGCAGTTTTGGTTCTTATGTAGAGTGACATCGTTGTTTAACATGGAAGTTCGTAAGCATAAAAGTACAGTGTAGAAAGTACGAGAAACGAAAACACTATAAACTATAAAAGTGTACCCGACGAGTCTTCTCNTGTGTGTCTATATATATATATATATATATATATATATAGTTTAGAAATTATGAAATCAAACTAACTTCATATTTTTTATAGTTTAAATTAAAGAGTGATGTACCTCAAACTCTGTATCAATCCCGAAAGATAAACACAAGACTTGAGGGTGAGGCTCGATCAAATAAACTAAGAAGTATTTGATGTCCGTTTGGTCTGTGAAACCGTTTTGTTTGCCGATAATTTCCCCTGTTTAATATGAAGAATTAAATAGAGTTTATTTTAGGTTGGGTTTGAAAAAAATTCCTAAAAAGGCAAGCCCCTATAGTTAATTACATCCTGGATAACCAAAGTCACCTAAGAAAACTCTCAATAAAAATCAGGAAATATTATCTTCAAAGGAGTCAAAGGATAGGACTTTTCGACGAAATCAGACAAAAAGGTGTAAAACAGGAATGACTCAAATTTGAAAAATTTATTGTGGAATCCAAAGGAGGAAGTGCTTAGGGATGTCACGACTCTGAAGGACAACCTCAGTGACTTCCCAGTCTATCATATGGTTTTACTTCAATTTAGAGGAGAAAATTATTTAAATGTTTCATCCTGCCAATTTCATTTATTAGGGGTTACATTTTTGTGAAACGATCACACAAATAGCTTGGATGATGTGAGGATTTAAGTTGAAATGAACGATGACCTTAGAATCCTAAGGCGAGTTAGGGCTTATATTACACAACACGATTATACAAAGGCCTAAAGATGAGTTGAGGATTTACGTTGCATAAACAAACAACCTCGAAGTCCTATAACTTTATTGTTTAATTTTAAGGAAAGGAAATTGGTTTAGTTGGGGAAGACATGTTTTGTTGTTGAAGATGGTCGTGCTGCCCACCATGCTAGCTCCAAGCTCCTCGCAATGACAAATTCAGGTTTTCTAGTGTGTCAAATTACGATGTCAAATCAGGTGGCCCTATATTTGTAGTTATTTAAATATTTTATGGGGGCATGTTAAAGTTGGTTAGAGCGACACCGGTTAGGATCATACGATTCCCTCGTTTCGGCACCACTATTTCCTATTTGATTCACTTAGTCCAGATGAATTTACTAAACTCAACTTAATGAATTTCATACTTTCATTTAGACCATTGGAAATCTCGTTAGCAACCGTAGGTTACCTCCTCCAAGGGATTCCTGATCATCCGATAGAGTCGTCTTAATTTAGTTACAATTAGTTTTGTGTGATATTTGTGATTAAATTTTGAGTTGTCTTATATTTTGAATGTTGTGGAGGTGAATTTTATCTTGGTTGATTTTAATTTTGGTTTTGGTTTCAGTTTTATGGCTATCTTAGCAGTTTTGGTTCTTATGCAGGGTGACATCTTTGTTTAACATGCAAGTTCGTAAGCATAAAAGTACAAGATCATTTAAATTTAAATTCAAGATCAAGAATTAAATTAACCCATTAGGCTTAAATAGTTTTGCCCTTAAGGCCTTAATACGCTATAATTCATTAAATTAGACTCAAATGACTTAAAAAAATTTATGTTACCTCACTAATGGGTTAATTAAAACATCAGAGGGAAAAAATGTGATTTTTCAAATTTATTTAATTTTATAATTATTTTTAATGTACAATAAGAATTTTCAATGAAAATTTAATAAGTCACTCAAAATAAGACCTTTGTCTTTAAGAGAAATCTTGGAGGTTCACCTAGATCAGAGGATCACTTGGACTAATTTTCATGATTTTTAGAGGTTTATATTAATTATTAGGATTATTTGTTTTTTTAGCATTAATTAAATATAAAATAATATTTAAATGGAAAATTAATTCTTATATTTTTATTAATTCTCTCTAAGTCCAGGGAACCAAAAGAAATAAATTTTATATTTTTGTGGCTTATATTTTAATTATTAGAAATATATTAGTGATAAATTAAAGAAAATTCATTTTTTAGCTTTTAAAATTAATATCTTAACTTAGAAATTAGGAAAATTATTTTAATTGATTTCAAGTGATAAGGAAGCCAAATGTGACATTTTATTGTATTTTTACAATTCTATAATTTTTATAATTTTTAATTAATTTTTAATTATTTAAAGGGTTAAAACATGTTCAAAAATGAAGTGTTTATTTTTAATTAAAATTTATTTTTTTTAGGTTCCTCTGGTTATAAGGAGCTCAAAAAACCAACTTTTGTAATTTTTTGAGTTGTATTTTAATTATTATAATTATTTTAGTGTCAAAAAATGCTATTTTACTTAATTAATCCATTTAAGTTGTCAAATTAACTCCAATTGACTTGAAATTTTTATGGGGAGCTCCCTTGACATTAAATTACAGTGTGGAATAGTTTTTATGCTATTTAAATTTATTTTTACTCCAAATTAATTGTATTTCGTTTTTTAGGGTGAGTGACAAATATGAATATTTTTAATGAATTAAATCAACTTTATATTTTTCTTAGGATTCTCTGACCATAGAGAACCTAAAAAAAATTTTTATATTTTTTTATGAGTATTTTAATTATTATAAATTTTATNGAATATTTTTAATGAATTAAATCAACTTTATATTTTTCTTAGGATTCTCTGACCATAGAGAACCTAAAAAAATAAATTTTATATTTTTTTGATGAGTATTTTAATTATTATAAATTTTAGATCAAAACAGGGACCATTAACTTGAAAATTAGATACCTATGCCTAAAGATCTCCCCCAATCTTAGAAAAATCGTGGAAAGAATTCTAATAATATTTAGAATCAAAATCCAAAAGCTTAAGTCATGGTGATATTCCTATGAAAATGGAGAGTTAAAATAAGGAAAACACTAATTATTTATTTAAAAATAATATATGCATCAAATAAACTTAAGAATATTTTCACATTGTTCTCCTCTCTTCACTGAGCAACAAGGTATTTTTTTTTTATTNTCGTGGAAAGAATTCTAATAATATTTAGAATCAAAATCCAAAAGCTTAAGTCATGGTGATATTCCTATGAAATTGGAGAGTTAAAATAAGGAAAACACTATTTAATTATTTAAAAATAATATATGCATCAAATAAATTTAAGAATATTTTCACATTGTTCTCCTCTCTTCACTGAGCAACAAGGTATTTTTATTTTATGTTTATAATTTTTCTACATAAATTTATGCATTTTTAAAGTTCTAGGCATTGAATAAATAAGAAAAATCCCCTATTTTCCTAGTTAAACCAGTCAGTGCTGTCTGGATCCTTGTACGGGTCGAAGAGCCGCGTGTCGCCGTGGGATAGGGCACCACCATCTGTGTCAGCTCCGCCTTTTCGCACCGCGTCTCGTCCGAATGGATCAGAGCCATCTGATGAATACACGCTCCATCGGATAGTGTTCGGTAATCATCCCTGATAGAACTGGCCCAAAAACTATCTATTTTCGGTCATCGTCCTCGATAGAGCTAGCCCAAAAACCTTTCATTTTCAAAGCTTGATATCACTCTTGATTCTCAACAAAATTGAGTGTGGTTTTTTTTAAAATTCTCATCTTAACGAGGAGATTACACTCATATGGTTGATCAAACTTTAAATTGATCCTATAAGCATGGAGAATTAAATGAAGCTCGATTTAGGGTTTACTTTCAATACCTTGGTCCAAGAGGGGTAGCTTCGATTGGATGCTTATAGAAGCTTGCCTTAAGTCCAAAAAGCTCCCAAACGAAGTCCCAAACTGTGGTAAATTTCCTAGGTATGATTTTAACCAAAGCTAATTTAAAGGGTTGATCAAAGTACACCTTAGGGTGGTCTGGTGATGGGGCTTTTGTGGGGAATCTTCTTCTCTTGCTGTGGGGATGGTGTGGGTGCAATTAATTTGAATTTGGTGGAGGTTTGGAGAGTGTCTTGTTTCGGCCTAGGAATTGGGCTAAAAAATTAAGCTTTAGCAGTGGATTTGGGTGGTTAAGGATGGCTGGGTTAAGTTCAAGCGGTCTCAAGGAAGCTTTGGAAGCAATTTGGCNAAAATCCCCTATTTTCCTAGTTAAACCAGTCAGTGCTGTCTGGATCCTTGTACGGGTCGAAGAGCCGCGTGTGGCCATGGGATAGGGCACCACCATCTGTGTCAGCTCCGCCTTTTCGCACCGCGGCTCGTCCGAATTGATCAAAGCCATCTGATGAATACACGCTCCATCGGATAGTGTTCGGTCATCATCCTTGATAGAACTAGCCCAAAAACTATCTATTTTCGGTCATCGTCCTCGATAGAGCTAGCCCAAAAATCGTTCACTTTCAAAGCTTGATATCACTCTTGATTCTCAACAAAATTGAGTGTGGTTTTTTTAAAATTCTCTTCTTGACGAGGAGATTACACCCATATGGTTGATCAAACTTTAAATTGATCCTATAAGCATGGAGAATTAAATGAAGCTCGATTTAGGGTTTACTTTCAATACCTTGGTCCAAGAGGGGTAGCCTCGATTGGATGCTTATAGAAGCTTGCCTTAAGTCCAAAAAGCTGTGAAACGAAGTCACAAACTATGGTGAATTGCCTAGGTATGATTTTAACCAAAGCTAATTTAAAGGGTTGATCAAAGTACACCTTAGGGTGGTCTGGTGATGGGGCTTTTGTGGGGAATCTTCTTCTCTTGCTGTGGGGATGGTGTGGGTGCAATTAATTTGAATTTGGTGGAGGTTTGGAGAGTGTCTTGTTTCGGCCTAGGAATTGGGCTAAAAAATTAAGCTTTAGCAGTGGATTTAGGTGGTTAAGGATGGCTGGGTTAAGTTCAAGCGGTCTCAAGGAAGCTTTGGAAGCAATTTGATAGAGTTTCCCCAAGGAATTTTAAGCTCTCCCGCTTTGGCCATGGAGGGGGGTTTAAATAGAAGGGCTTGGAGAGGCCACCAGAGGCAATTGGTGGGTGTTTATGGTTGCTTAGGTGGAGGGAAGAAATGCCCAAGTGTCCAATTGGAGTTGTTCACATCAATTAGGTTGACATTTGAGTTCTTACCATATGGGCTCCCTTGGCCATGGTGTTTTTTGGCCACCAAGGTTGCTAGCCGGCNCTTAGGTGGAGGGAAGAAATGCCCAAGTGTCCAATTGGAGTTGTTCACATCAATTAGGTTGACATTTGAGTTTTTACCATATGGGCTCCCTTGGCCATGGTGTTTTTTGGCCACCAAGGTTGCTAGCCGGTCAGGGAGGGGTCACCATTTGGTCAGGGGGCTCAGGGCTTGGTATTGGTGTAACCAATTTGGGGTTGCCATGTGTAAAGGTCTTGGATCAAAATAGAATGGGGAAAGGGCTATTTTGGGTCAAATTGGGTCCAATCATGGTTTGGGGCTAGGTTCACCCCTCAAGGCTAGTTTGGGTGATGAGGGAAATCAGGAGGTTCAGCTTAATTAGCATGGTGAGGTCTCTATCCAAAGAGATTTAGCTAATCATGGGTTAGAATGATTCATGAGAGAGGTTAAGAGAATCTTAAGGATATTTGAAAGTGGTTTAGCCTCTTTCCAATAATAGATTGATGATGTGGCATGACTCTCATGGCTTATCTATGTCTTTGGAGTGGCTTCATGGCTTGTCCTTGGCTTGGTCAACTTTCATGAGAAGGGATTTTTGGAATTTTGAAATATTTTTGTGGAGTTTGGCATGATGCTTGATTTGGAATGATTTGATTTTGTATTTAGAACTTTAGGAATGATTTTAATCAAATGGATAATGGAAAGAAATAATTGTCATGTGGGCTTTGGACTTGGGCTTTTGAAATTAAATGTAGTGGGCTTTGGTATTTTAAAATAGAAATTTATTTTGGGCTAAAATTTGGGCTAATTAAATGTTGAGTTTGGTGTAGGAATATGTCATGAAGGCTTGATAAAAATTTCAAGTGATTTTGAATTGAATTGGTGGGCTAATTTGGTGGATTTAGGCATATGGTCAAAATTGGGCCTTTTTTATTTGAATGAAATTGGTCTTTCAATTAGATCAAATTGGGCTTGAATTTTATATAGAATAGAATTAGGCATGCTGATTTTTGCTTTAGAATTGAAATTTTGCAAGATTGGGGTCAATTGGGCTAAGTTGGGGCTAATTTAGGGACATTTGGGCATTTAAGGGCAAATTGGGGCTTTTGGTCAAATTAGGCAAAATTGGTCAAATCTGGTCAAATTGATGATCAAAAATTTAAATTGGGAATATTTGGGATGATTTTGGAATTTTTAGGTCATGAGGGGCATTTTGGTAATTTTGGCAATTTTTGGGGTNTGGTGGGCTAATTTGGTGGATTTAGGCATATGGTCAAAATTGGGCCTTTTTGATTTGAATGAAATTGGGCTTTCAATTAGATCAAATTGGGCTTGAATTTTATATAGAATAGAATTGGGTATGCTGATTTTTTCTTTAGAATTGAAATTTTGCAAGATTGGGGTCAATTGGTCTAAGATTGGGGCTAATTTAGGGACATTTGGGCATTTAAGGGCAAATTGGGGTTTTTGGTCAAATTAGGCAAAATTGGTCAAATCTGGTCAAATTGATGATAAAAAATTGAAAATGGGAATATTTGGGATGATTTTTGAATTTTTATGTCATGAGGGGCATTTTGGTAATTTTGGTAATTTTTGGGGGTATTTTAGAAATTTGCCAAATTTTGGTCAATTTAGGTAGTGGGGAGTGGTTTGAGATGATATTTAGACAAATTTGGGTATTTTGCATAATTTTGGGATTTTTGACAAGGTTTTAGGGGTATTTTGGTAATTTTGAGATTTTTGACAAAAATGGGCAACAAGCCATGAAGCCATACCAAACCAATAGGAGCCATGTGAGGACTCATTTTGATGCTCAATATGTTGGTTCTAACCCTCTTAGTCAAAGACTAGGGGTACAGGGTCATCCAAATGAGCTTTCCAAAAGGAGTCAGGGGACAAGGTAAAGAGGTCTTATGGTTTTAGGGTATGTGAGAGGTGTAGTGTGTGTGTGAGTTAGCATCACCAAAACCAGATCACCCAGGGTTAGTCCTAATGTCTGACCATCATATGGGGTATTCTTCTTGAGCTCCTCCATACTGACCCCACCTACTAAGTGCTAGAGGTTAGGACCAAGATGTGAAACTTCAAGTTGAGCAAAGAAGGGATTAGACTTTCTATTAATGAGGGTTCCTTTTGTAGTCCTCTAAGAATAGTCAAAAAAAGACCTATGACTAGACCCTAAGCTACTAAAGAGGAAAAAACTAGACCTCAACCAAAAATGAANATAACTTAGAGAAATGGAACACTTATATTATTTAGAGACATCTCTCCGCAACCAAGGCAAAAAAAAAAATTTTCTTGTGGCCGAGCCAATGTCTTTTCATGCCCAACTTGAGCAGCTAAGTCTCTGATGTGTAAGACTTTTTTAAGTTGATCTCTTAAGGATGTGTCTGAAATACATAATTGGTTCCCTTCAAATAAATAGTCATGACAGTTTAAATAATTTTTAATCGTACGGGAAGCATTGCATTGACTAAATGGAAGAGATGTCTCAGTCTTCAACATACATCTTTTTAATGGATTCATGGACCATTAATTCAGTTTCTAAAGTGTAAAGGGCTTATCTCCCACAAAGTGCATTTTCCAATGGGTTTTGTGCTCCTGACTTGTAATTCAACACAAAACTAAACTTACGGAGCAATAGAACTCACAATGCAAGCATGTGATTCACAGTTTTTTGCAAGAAGAGGAACTGAAAGGCTTGATGGTCACTACAAAACACACAATTCTGGTGAAGCAGGCAGTGTTCCCATTGTTTGAGAGTCTGAAGAACTGCATATAGTTTCTGCTGATAAATAGTCCATTTTTGTGTGGCAGACTTGAGTTTTTTGCTAAAAGATGCAATCAAAAGTTCTTACTTTTTAGTTAGGATAGCCCTATTTTAATATCCGAAGCATTGATAACAACTTGGAAAAGTTTATCAAATTCTGGAAGAGTCAAAATTTTAGCTATCGTAATGGCTTCTTTTATGATTTCAAAGTTACATGGTTACTAGGGGTGTCAATATGGGTTAGTGGGTTGGGTTCGGGTCTGACTCCAAAAAGACCCAACCTAAATAGAGGCAACTAACTCGATTGAATAATAAACGGGTTGAAAGCTAATGCCCAAACCTGACCCCAGCCTAAGCTTGACCCGCTAACCCGAACCCAACCGGAACATTCATGCTTATTCATGTCATCTTTGGTTTTTGGGTTCAACTTGAACCTGACTTGAAAATTCTCTAAACCAAACCCGACTAAAAAAATATTCAGGTCAACCCTAACTCAGATTTTTTGAGCCGAGTTTATGTTGTGCNCGACTTCCCTTCTTTTTTGGTAAGCCCAAGATAAACTCCAAGCTAAGGTCTTCCCAAATCAAATCCAAAACTAGAAGATGTATTTAATCCAATAATTTGATTAGTAACTTTATAACTTAGAGAAATGGAACACTTATATTATTTAGAGACATCTCTCCGCAACCAAGGCAAAAAAAAAAATTTCTTGTGGCTGAGCCAATGTCTTTTCATGCCCAACTTGAGCAGCTAAGTCTCTGATGTGTAAGACTTTTATAAGTTGATCTCTTAAGGATGTGTCTGAAATACATAATTGGTTCCCTTTAAATAAATAGTCATGACAGTTTAAATAATTTTTAATCGTACGGGAAGCATTGCATTGAANCTATTTTACTTAATTAATCCATTTAAGTAGTCAAATTAACTCCAATTGACTTGAAATTTTTATGGGGAGCTCCCTTGACATTAAATTACTGTGTAGAATAGTTTTTATGCTATTTAAACTTATGTTTGCTCCAAATTAATTGTATTTCATTTTTTAGGGTGAGTGATAAATAGGAATATTTTTAATGAATTAAATCAAGTTTATGTTTTTCCTATGATTCTCTGACCACAGTGAACCTACCAAAATAAATTTTATATTTTTTTTATGAGTATTTTAATTATTATAATTTTTATATCAAAATAGGGACCATTAACTTGAAAATAAGATACCTATGCCTAAAGATCTCCCCTAACCATGGAAAAATCGTGGAAAGAATTCTAATAATATGTAGAATCAAAATCCAAAAGCTCAAGTCATGGTGATATTCCTATGAAAATGGAGAGTTAAAATAAGGAAAACACTATTTAATTATTTAAAACTAATATATGCATCAAATAAACTTAAAATGTTTTCACATTGTTCACCTCTCTTCACTGAGCAACAAGGTATTTTTGTTTTATTTTTATAATTTTTCTACACAAAGTTATGCATTTTTAAAGTTCTAGGAATTGAATAAATAAGAAAAATCTCCTAATTTCCTACTTAAACCAGTCAGCGCTGACTGGATCCTCATAAGGGTTGAAGGGCCGAATGTCGCCATGGGATAGGGAACCACAATCTGTGTCAGCTCTGCTTTTTTGCACCGCGGCTCGTCCGGCTTGATCATAGCCATCTGATGGATACACGCTCCATCGGACTACGTTCGGTCATCGTCCCTGATAGGGCTAGCCCAAAAACTATCCATTTTCAGTCATCGTCGCCGATAGAGCTAGCCCAAAAACTGTCCACTTTCAAAGCTTGACATCTCTCTCGATTCTCAACGAAATTGAGTGTGGTTTTTTTTAAAATGCTCATTTTCACGAGGAGATTACATCCAAACCTTAAATCGATCCTATAAGCATGGAGAATTAAATGAAGCTCTGTTTAGGGTTAACTTTCAATACCTTGGTCCAAGAGGGGCAGCCTCGATTGGATGCTTGTGGAAGCTTGCCTTAAGTCCAAAGAGCTCCCAAACAAAGTCCCAAACTGTGGTGAATTGCTTAGGTATGATTTTGACCAAAGCCAATTTAGGGGGTTGATCAAAGTCCACCTTAGGGTGGTCTGGTAATGGGGCTTTTGTGGGGAATCTTCTTCTCTTACAGTGGGGATGGTGTGGGTGCAATTAATTTGAATTTGGTGGAGGTTTGGAGAGTGTCTTGTTTTGACCTAGGAATTGGGCTAAAAAAATAGCTTTAGCAGTGGACTTGGGTGGTTAAGGATGGTTTGGTTAAGTTCAAAAGGTCTCACGGAAGCTTTGGAAGCAGTTTGGCAGAGTTTCCCCAAGGAATTTTAAGCTATCCCCCTTTGACCATAGAGGGGGGGTTTAAATAGAAGGCTTGGAGAGGCCACCAGGAGCAATTAGTGGGTGTTTATGGTTGCTTAGGTGGAGGGAAGAAATGCCCAAGTGTCTAATTGGAGTTGTTCACATCAGGTAGGTTCACATTTGAGTTTTTACCATATGGCCTCCCTTGGCCATGGTGTTCTTCGGCCACCAAGGTGGCTGGCCGGCCAAGGAGGGGTCACCATTTGGTCAGGGGGCTCAGAGCTTGGTTTTGGTGCAACCAATTTGGGGTTGCCATGTGTAAAGTTCTTGGATCAAAATGGAATGGGGAAAGGGCTATTTTGGGTCAAATTGGGTCCAATCATGGTTTGGGGCTGGGTTCACCCCTCAAGGCTAGTTTGGGTGCGAAGGGAAATCAGGAGGTTCAGCTTGATTAGCAAGGTGAGGTCTCTATCCAAAGAGATTTGGCTAATCATGGGTTAGAATGATTCATGGGAGGGGTTAAGAGAATATTAAGGATATTTCAAAGTGGTTTAGCCTCTTTCCAATAATAGATTGATGATGTGGCATGGCTCTCATGGCTTATCTATGGCTTAGGAGTGACTTCATGGCTTGTCCTTGGCTTGGTCAACTTTCATGAGAAGGAATTTTTGAAATTTTGAAATATTTTGGTGGATTTTGGCATGATGCTTGATTTGGAATGATTTGATTTTGTATTTAGGACTTTAGGAATGATTTTAATCAAATGGATGATGGAAAGAAATAATTATCACGTGGGCTTTGGACTTGGGCTTTTGAAATTAAATGTAGTGGGCTTTGGGATTTTAAAATAGAAATTGATTTTGGGCTAAAATTTGGGCTAATTAAATGTTGAGTTTGGTGTAAGAATATGTCATGAAGGCTTGATAAAAATTTCAAGTGATTTTGAATTGAATTGGTGGGTTAATTTAGTGGATTTAAGCATATGGTCAAAATTGAGACTTTTTGATTTGAATGAAATTGGTCTTTCAATTGGATCAAATTGGGCTTAAATTTTATATAGAATAGAATTGGGTATGCTGATTTCTGGTTTAGAATTGAAATTGTGCAACATTGGGGTCAATTAAGCTAAGATTGTGGCTAATTTAGGGACATTTGTGTCTTTAAGGGAAAATTGAGGTTTTTGGTCAAATTAGGTAAAATTTATCAAATCTAGTCAAATTGAATATAAGAAATTGTAAATGGGAATATTTGGGATGATTTTGGAATTTTTAGGTCATGAGGGGCATTTTGGTAATTTTGGCAATTTTTGGGGGTATTTTCAAAATTTGGCAAGTTTTGGTCAATTTAGTTAGTGGGGAGTGGTTTGAGATGATGTTTGGACAAATTTGGGTATTTTGCATAATTTGGGATTTTTGACAAAATTAGGGTTTTCGGGGTATTTTGGTAATTTTGAGATTTTTGTCAAAAATGGGCAACAAGCCATGAAGCCAGGCCAAACTAATAGGAGCCATGTGAGGACTAATTTTGATGCTCAATATGTTGGTTCTAACCCTCTTAATCAAAGACTAGGGTTAGAGGGTCATCCATATGAGCTTTCCAAAAGGTGTCAGGGGACCATGTAAAGGGGTCTTATGGTTTTAGGGTATGTGAGAGGTGTAGTGTGTGTGTGAGTTAGCATCACCAAAACCAGATCACCCAGGGTTAGTCCTAATGTCTGACCATCATATGGGGTATTCCCGTTGAGCTCCTCCATACTGACCCCACCTACTAAGTGCTAGAAGTTAGGACCAACATATGGAACTTCAAATTGAGCAAAGAAGGGATTAGACTTTCTATTGGTGAGGGTTCCCTTTCTAGTCCTCTAAGAATAATCAACAGAAAAGTCCTATGGCTAGAACCTAAGCTACTAAAGAGGAAAAAACTAGTCCTCAACCAAAAATGAGGTCAGCACGTATTTGTTAGCATAAAACATATGATGAAAGATTGAGGTTTTTTAATCGTGAGTTGATGTCAGAGAGGCTCATTAATCAATCCTTAATAATACCCATCATCATAAATGGAATTATGATAAATATATCATGTGATAACATATATGGTATTGATCAACATGATTCATCTTCAGAGTATTTCTAATCAGAATCAAGGATAATCATTTGAACATTAAACTCATCAATTTATTCTTATTTTTTTAAGTCCCACATTTGTGCTCGTAAAATCTATAGTAGGTTTGATAACAATTCAGATATATGTTTGTAGTTTGTGTTTAATAGCATATTAAGTCGCAAGCTTTTAACTTGGTTGAATGTGTTCAAAATTTTATAATGTGGATTGTTCTTTGAGCAAAATTTTAAGAGCTTTTTGGGGTGGAGATTAATGCATGTGTAACGTGTGCTAGTAGTTATTGAAGAGGTATGGTTCTAAGGAGTCTGGAAAGTAAGTGAATTTTGTAATCTACTTATATGACACTTAGTTGGACATCAAATGGGCACTTGGCTTCATAAAATTAGAAAGGACTTGGTTGTAGTTGGACACCAAATTGCCATTGCTGATTTTTTATCTAGAGAGAGCGAAGAAAAACTTATTGTATATACAATGGCCTTAAAATTAGCTTGAGGTAATATTTAACTAAATCTTGAGAAGAAAATAGGAAAGTAATATGAAATAAATTCAAAAACTAAAACAAGCAATGAGACGGATGCCCTAAGTAGGCTTAGATGAAGTCCTGATACTTTATTGTCTTTATGCAATAATTTCTTAGAAGGATGTTGAGACCACGTTGAAGGCACAACTTCGCCCTTTTTTATCTTTGTGTTTTACCTCTCTTTCATAGAACCTGCTCAAGGAAAATAGGGAAAGAAATAAAACCATGTGTTGCTATAACAAATAATTTCATCATCTGCATTTTCTTAACCAATATTACAAATATGTATATGTCCTTTTAGAGGCCACTACTAAAAAAATGTGGGAATATCATAGTATAACGAGTATGCATAAAAAAATATAACAAACTATAGTCATTTTGCTAAGATGACAACATCTGGAAATATATATGCTTCCCTATAATAACCTTCATCAGGGCGCTCCCTGCCTCAATATTACCCGATTTGAGTGACTCAATTTGTGTAGTAGCATCATTAGGAGGATGATAAGAATACAAATCTTAAACTTTAAAGGTGAATGAAGTAAGTGGATTAGGTTGTAGCTTATAATGTATGCATTGTCATTAAAGTGTTAAAATACAACAGTATGTCCAAATTTTTGGAGGCTCATCTTAGAATATGCCATGTGAAAACTATTCCTTGTGTATTCTAATCATAATGAGGTCACATGAATAAAAAACCTAGCAACATCATTGGTTGTCAGCCTGTTGTTTGTAGTTACAATTAGAATAAATTAATTTGTATTAAACTTCTTGAAGCAGATGGGTAGCATCTTCAACCATGGAAGGAACTTGGCTCTTGCACATGGGTAACACAACAACATCTACAATATGATTGAGTACTTTTGTAAAAATAATATTAAAGGGGCTCTTTCTAGTGGAACTATTAGTCAATGAATTATATGCAAATTCTGGTTGTACCAAAAGGCTATCCCATTGTTTTGCATCCCATTGTTTTGCATGGTCTTGCCCAAGGAAACAAAGTGTATTGCCAAGAATACGATTGACAACCTCAGTTTGCCCATCCGTTTGTAAATAATAGGCAAAACTTAACTGAGCGTGGTTCGTAATTATTTCTAAAGCTCTCTCAAGTAATAACTAATAAATTTCACATTACAGTTAAATGTGAGGCTCAAGGAACTCCATGCGGGCGAACAATATCATGAATGGAATGATGAGCTATATAGATAACATCTAACATTTTTTTACAAGCCACAAATTGTGTCAATTTTCAAAATTAGTCAACAACGACAATGATTGAATCAACTTCCCTTTTTTTTGGTAAGCCCAAGATAAAGTCCAAGCTTAAGGTCCTCGCAAATTAAATCCAAAAGTAGAAGATGTATATAATCCAAAAATTTGATTAGTAACTTTATAGCTTAGAAAAATGGAACATTTATATTATTCAGAGACATCTCTCCACAACCAAGGCCAAAAAAAAAATTTTCTTGTGGCTTAGCCAATGTCTTTTCATGCCCAACTTGAGCAGCTAAGTTTCTGATGTGTAAGACTTTTATAAGTTGAACTCTTAAGAATGTGTCTGAAATACATAATTGGTTCCCTTTAAATAAATAGTCATGACAGTTTAAATAATTTTTAATCGTACAGTAAGTATTGCACTGACTAAATGGAAGAGATGTCTCAGTCTTCAACATACATCTCTTTAATGGATTCATGGACCATTAATTCAGTTTTTAAAGTGTAAATGGATTCCCGACTTGTGTTTCAACACAAAACTAAACTTATGAAGCAATAGAACTCACAATGCATGCATGCAATTCACAGCTTTTTGCGAGAAGATGAACTGAAAGGCTTGATGGTCACTACAAAACACACAATTCTGGTGAAGCAGGCAGTGTTCCCATTGTTTGAGAGTCTGAAGAACTGCATATAGTTTCTGCTGATAAATAGTCCATTTTTGTGTGGCAGACTTGAGTTTTTTGCTAAAAGATGCAATCAAAAGTTCTTACTTTTCAATTAGGATAGCCCTATTTTATTATCTGAAGCATTGGTATCAACTTGGAAAGGTTTATCAAATTCTGAAAGAGTCAAAATTTTAGCTATCGTAATGGCTTCTTTTATGATTTCAAAGCTACATGGTTACTAGGGGTGTCAATATGGGATAGTGGGTTGGGTTCGGGTCAACCCTAACTTAGATTTTTTGAGCTAAGTTTGTGTTGTGTTGGCGTGTCGAGTCAATTTTTGACACCCCTAGTGGCTGCTCACAACTTCAATCTAAAGTTTTGGATTTCAAATGGTTTTCCACGAGGGACATAATGTTGTTGAACCCACATATAAATTGATGATAAAAATTAGCCAATCCATGGAAACACGGAACTTCAAACAGAGAGGCAGGCGTCGACCATTCTTGAATGACCCAAGTTTTTTGTGGATCCATCTTAAGTTCCGCTGTCATTATAATAAAGCCACGAAAATGAATGTTTGAAAAAATGAACGTGCATTTTCAAATGTATAGAAAAAACTTATGAGTTCTTCAAACTCTAAAGATGTGTGATAAACAATGTATGGGGTTTTTGAACAAAGAGTTGTATACAAGTACATTGTCAAAGTAAGCAACACAAAAAAACTTTTAGAAATATTTTTTTTACCTCATTCATGAGTTGTGTGAAGGTAGTAGATGTGTTAAATAAGCCACAAAACCTAAACTTCCACTCATACAATCATTCTCATGTTTTGAACGTTGTTTTTCATTCATCCCCAAACAAATTAGTATTTGATAATATTCACTCCGTAAGTCAAGTTTAAGAGAATACTTAGCTCAAACAAGTTTGTCTAGCATGTCTTCTACTCTCAGCATAAAAAATTGATACTTGATAGTGATTTTATTAATGACTCAACTATCAACGCACACTTCTAACTATAATATTTATTGTAAACTAAGAGTACAGAGACTGCACAAGGACTTAAGCCATGTTGAATTAATTATTTAACTAACAAGTCATCAATCATATCTTGTAAAATCTAATGCACTTTTGGGTTCATTCAATAGTGCGGTGGGCTATGCAAGAAAACATGGTGTACAAAGTCAATTTAGTGTCAAATCATATGGAAAGGAGGTAGCCCCACTGTGGGCACTTAAAAATTGAAGAGTTGTTAAGTTGTCAGCTGTTATGATGGATATCCTACACCCATCTTAATTTAATTTAATATATTTAATTTATAAAAAATAGTATTTTGAATTTTTTAAAATACAAGACCGAATCAATCTCATATCCCCAGTAATTTAAATAAACAAGCCTAATACCGTAAGTAATGTATCTACCCCGAAGGATAAACACACTACTTATTGGTAATGCTCAATTAAATAAACTAAAGATTGTATGACATCCGTTTAATTCTGTGAAACTATTTTAATTGTAAGACAAAAATTTCCCCTATTTAATATGAAGAATTAAATAGGGTTTATATTAAGCTGAGTTTGGAAATGCTTCTTATAAGGGCAAGCCTATATAGTTAATTACATCCTAGATAATTGAAGTCACCTAAAAAAACTCTCGATAAAAATCAGGGGATAATATCTTCAAACAGGTCAACGGATTAGGACTTTTCAACGGAATCGGAAAAAGAAATGTAAAAGGGGAATAGCTCAAGTTTGGAACATTTTATTGTAGAATCCAAAGGAAGAAAGACTAGGAAATGTCACAGATCTTGAGGAGAACATCGGCGACTTCCCAAGCTATACTTTGATTTGGCTTCAATTTTAGAGATTAGAATTATTCAATGTTTCATCTTTTCAATTTTATTAATTAGGGTTCATATCTGTGTGAAATAATCACACAAACAGCCTGGAAGATGTGAGGATTTAGGTCATGAGAGACGACAACCTCAAAATCCTAAAGCAGGTTAGGGCTTAAATTGTATAGCAAAGCCATACAAAAGCCTAAAGATAAATTAAGGATTTATGTTGCATAAGCAAATAACCTCGAATTCCTATGGATTTGTTATTTAATTCTAAGGAAAGATATGCTATTGTAGATCCTCTTGTTGTTGAAGATGGTCGTGCTGCCCACGATGCTAGCTCCAAGCTCCTCGTCGTAGTAAGTTTAAGTTTTCTAATGTGTCAAGTTATGATGTCAAACCAAATGTCCCTATGGTTATGGTCATTTAAATATCATGTGGCATATTAAAGTTGATTAGAGCGACCGGTTAGGATCTTACAGTTCCCTCGTTATGGTGCCACTATTTTCTATCGAATTAACTTAATTCAAATGAATTTACTAAACTCACCCAATGATTTTCATACCTTCATTTAGATCATGGGAAATCTCATTAGCAACCGTAGGTTGCCTCCTCCGAGAGATTCCCGATCATCCGATGGAGACGTCTTAATTTAGTTGCAATTGTTGTTTTGTGATGTTTATGATTAAATTTTGAGTTGTCTTATATTTTGAATGTTGTGGAGGTAAATTTTATCTTGGTTGATTTTAGTTTTGGTTTTGGTTTCAATTTTGTGGCTATCATAAAGGTTTTAGTTTTCATGTAGGGTGACATCATTGTTTAACATGCAAGCTCGAAACAAAAAGTATAGAAAGGTAAATTCATTAATCTAAAAGCTTACCTGTCGAATTTTCTCGTTCCTTAACCTAAAAATTCAGTAATTGCAAAGCATATATATATATATATATATATATATATATATATATATATATATATATATATATATATATATATATATATATATATATATATATATATATATATATTTTT
>JXCR01147557.1:16006-29885 GCA_002079205.1 Phalaenopsis hybrid cultivar | reverse complement strand
TATATATAATTTTGTAGGAATTAAAGCATGCTTATAGAAAAAGTAGGAAGTACAAACTTAAAGTGTGCCTACCAAATCCTATGCAATATCTTGGTGTATTTAAATTTTTTAGGATGATTCCATAAAGTAAATTATAATAAGCTCACATGTCCTTCAATATTTCCAAAGAAACATGAAGAAGTTTTAGGTAATACCCTAGATAATTCATAGTCACTGAAATTATCTTGAGTTCATTTTGGTCCTATTGTGTGTGTTATATAGTTCACCCAGTTAATACCCTTACGCTCAGTGAAATTTGATGTTTTGATTATCTCTTAAGAAGGGTAATTATCACTTGATGTCTCATTTATGATTTATATAGGTAAAGACCTTTGGAGGCAATTCAACTTAATTAAGCAATTTAATTAATTTGATTTTTAAAGAATGGGCTTGTAGTGTTTTGAAATGTTTTAAATTAATTATAGGTTACTTTCTAAACCTCATTGGACAAAATTTTGATTAAGCCTAGCTCACTACTAAGCCCTTTAGATTTAATGGATAGATTTGTAAATTAAAAAAAAAAAAAGATTTTCAATATTTACATTCTTAATCTTTATCATGAATCATAAATCATTTTAAAACTATTAATTAGGGGCTTCAAATCATTGAGTTATGATCTTCTAAAATCAAACCCCCCACCTTAAAATCTCATTTTTTAAATACTCTTCCAAATTTCATTCATTTTAAGAAATTACAAATTTATCCTTTATAAGACAAAAATGGAATTAGTTTCTACCACTTACCCCTTATATATTCCAATCATCAAAACATATCAATTAAAGTCATTTGTTGCCCATTTAGTCCTTTGGTTAAGCCTAAATATTAATTAAGCCTTAAATTCCAAAATTATCCCTTTGCCCCTAAGACCTTAATACCCTATAATTCATTAAATTAGACTCAAATGACTTGAAAATTTTATTCACATGATATTGCAAAAATAAAACTTCAGAGAAGTAAATGTGATTTTTCTGAATTTATTTAATTTTATAATTATTTTTAATACAAAAATAAGGATTTTTAATGAAAATTTAATAACTCAATCACAATAAAACTTCTATCCTTAAGAAAATTAATGGAGATTCACCTAGGCAAAGGACCACTTAGACCAATTTTCATGTTTTTTATAATTTTAATTTAATTTAATTATTGAAATTATTTGTTTCTTTTAAGTATTAATTAAATATAAAATAATATTTAAATGAAAAATTAAGTTTTATATTTTTATTAAATCTCTCTGAGCCCAATGAAGCCAAAGAAATAAATTTCATAATTTTGTGATTTATATTTTAATTAATTAAATTATTTTAGTTAAAAATTAGACAAAAATCATTTTAAGCCTTTTAAAATTAATATCTTGGCTTAGAATACACTCACCCCCGTGCACGACAGCATGCTTGCTTCTTCGCAAGCCTGCTTGTTTGCTCGACCTGCGTTCATGTGTGCGTGTGCACAATCTCTAAGCATTTTTTTCTTAATAAAACATTCAACAAACCCGTAGAGCAGTACGCCAACTATTACACTGTTCACAGCGCATCTCCAAGATAGTGTACCGGAATTCCAACTACTATTCTCAGCAGTAATCACTCCCGATCATTGTGCAAAAAAATGTTGTGACTTAATGAATTATGTAATCATTTCTTGTCCGTGCTACAATAATAAGTGCATAATCACCAATTCATAGTAGATTGTCTAATTGGGCTAGACCCAATGATTTTTTTACATTTCAGCATTTTTCAAATGAAAAATTCTGGTGTCTTTACTTGTCACTTTTACAAAAGTGTATTAAATTTTTACACAACGTTAAGACCCCAAATAATCACTCCACCTTTATGAATCTTCTAGCATGCATCATAAATATATATAAACAATATGAAAGCAAAGCAAATATATATGATATATATATATATATATATATATACATACATACATACATACATATAAATAGTGAAAATCAACAGACCAAATCAGATGTAAACATTTAAGCATATTCTTGAAATTTTGATGTACAAATGGATTAGAGGATTGGATAATCCTAATCATGAGAAAATTCTGACGAGCATTTTTTGACAGCGGCCATCTTATTCTGAATTGAACCACTTCATCAAATATCAGAAAAGCGCCCAGTAACCCTGCAAAAAAATCCATTAATATTGGAAAAACATTCTTTTGATATAATCATAGAATTACTATATTCATTAAAATGGATATAGTTTAACAAAACATAAATATAAATATCTCAAAAAGTGCGGAATTTATTTTCGCACTAAAAATAAATTATAACAGAATCATAACTCAAAATAAATAAATAAATAAAAGAAAAAGGAATTTGAATCTACAAAGGAACCATAAGGAAGGATTATAATCCATCAGGCCACATTTGCTTTTGAAAATCAACACATGTATAACTCTGCAAAATGAAGGGAAATGAGATCCGGTTTAAAATCAACTGCCAGGGTTGAATCAAAGCCCTATAATCATATTTATGAGAGCAATAATCTTAAATCTACCTTTTCAAAAAATAATTGCATCATATCTCTGCATATTTACATTTACATATAACATTTGGCACTGATGCTCTACTCTCAACAAGAAGACTCCAAGTCATATCCCTTATTGTGGTACCTCTAAAAGGCTCAAGCCTTCTAATCCATTTCCGACATTAACAACTAACATAATAAGAGGAACTTCAATCATGGATATAGGTCTGTGAACCAAATCATTTTAAAATTTGTATTTTATCTACCTGCCATTGCTTTTCCCTCTCAGCTTGTGCTGTCTGCAGGTTGCACCATCAACCATCTTGGAATTAGAATGTCTTTTCTTGTCAAACTGGAATAGTTTTTTTTTTTTTTACTTCAAGTAGGGTGGGTGTCAAAATAAGCCATTGACTGTTTAGATGAGGCCATTTAAGTCCCATATTTTATAAAAGTGCCAATTTTCCTCAACTATTTTAATGAGGGCAAAAATATCCTCAACGAAAACTATTTCAATTCGTATTAAAAGAGTTTGAGGACTACATTGATACTTTTATAAGCTCTCAAACTAAAATGACACGCTGCAAAGAGTCCGGGAACCAATTTAACACTTTTCTCAATTTTCTTCTATCAACAATCACTCGAATAGTCAAAAAATCTAGTTATTCATAGCACAAGCTTGTTCTTATAGTTTATTCATCTAAGTTCAAATTTTGATGATAAAAGTTGACTAAATAATGCTTATACCTTTTTTTTCTTATTCTTTTTTTTTTTTTTTTTTTTGAAAAGATTGGTAGAGGGCGGACCACCCAACAAACCCCATGTGACTAATTTGAGGCAAGGTTATAATGGATTTCATAGCATGGGTTTGGGTTGAGGGGTCCTTCATGTTGTGTGTTCTGTAGAAATGAGGAGTCATTGCATTTGTTGTGCATTTGTTCAGAGGGTTTGGAGATGCATCTTGCCCAGGTTGAAGAGTCTTGGGGTAATTTCTTTCAGTGTTGGCAGGACTGGCTGGATCATCATTTATTCCCTGTACCTTGTATTATTGTTGGTTTGTGTGGATGGCTAGAAACAACACCAAGTTTGAGGAATCTAGGCAGGATGCTAATAGGATTGCTAACAATTGCTTAGTGTACCTTCAGAAGCTTTCCAAGTACAAGAAGATATTCTTCTTCAACCAGTTGACCATACACCTAAGGATCCCAAATTTTCCCTCACTTTGTATCCCTTTTTGGTTTTTTTAATGAATTTGGAGCTGCTTTAGCTCCTTTACAATATATATATATATATAGTGGTGTGTTATACAAAATATAAAGATTTTGTTGGTAGTTGAGTGCTGCAAAAAATCATGAGCTGAAAATGAGCAAGCATGAAGGCTAGAGAGAATTAAAAGCAACTCATCAAACTCTCTTTTAGAGCAAGATAAAATTAAGATGTCCCCAAACTAACCCTATGAAAGGGTATTTATAGGAAGCAAAAAGGAAGGGTACTTCGGTATCAGACAGGCTGTATTCTTGATAGATGAGCCACATGGTCTCTAAGATCTATGTCGGCCCAAAATAATCTTCAAGAAATTTAGGTTCTCTTGGTAGTAGGATGATGAAAATTGAGCCACATCATATTTATGATCCAATGCTAGAACCATTATGCCCCTGGTGATGGACAAATGGATGCAAGACTTCCCTCAAAGGCTATTGTTTTTAAATATTTGATTATATCCATAGCATTATGTTGATGACCATGAGATTGATGTTAAGATGAATTAAGTTGGATGACCAAATTCACATTGGAAAATATGCAATCCAACATGACGAGGTTGGCCAAACCATAGCTGTTCCGACCATTGTTATGGGGGATCATGGAAACACGAATCTTGTTATCCTTGATCAAATGATAGAGATTAATCTAGATCTAAGTACTTTGTTAATTATGTATACCAAAAATTCATATATTTAGAGTGGCATCAAAATAAACTAAAAGAAAAAATAAGCATTTTATATGATTGATATCACCAAAATTTGTCAGCCAAACAATCACTCTGATAATATCAAGATAATTTTCAACCAAGTTTAAAAGCCTAGTTCAAGTTGTTGGCATTCACAATCATTTTTCCCACTTTTCTCAGATAAAAGTATCACTACTCCTTTATTAGTTAAAAAAGATTCGCCTAAATTTCAACCCTTCCTCTGCACGGAAGTAAGCCAACTACTCAACAACCAAGCTACAATGATCTCAGCCAATCCTAATTCACCATTGCTTTTGCTTTATTCTAGTCTAGAAAATGAAACGCACAAATTTACATGATTACTTTTTATATGATGAGATGTGAAAAATAAGTAGATCTAGTTTGCTGAAAATAGCTTTGGAGAGGAATAATTCTCTTGATTCATTTTTTTCAAATATATGGTACATATATAAAGGGAAAATAATCCTTTAATAATTTTAAAACTTACCAAATATATTTACACCAAATTAGAAAAATTCTGAAACAAAATATAAAATAAAATAAATTAGGAAGGGAATAAACTAATCAAGAGTTTCTTAAGTTGTCTCAACCAAATCTTCCTATATTTCCTTCACAATCTTCTCAAATTTCCACACACTCTCAAGCTGAGTCGTACATGTTATAGAGACAAAGCTTGGTATTGAACTCTGAGAAAGTGCTTAAAGAAAGAGATTCGATGAAAGACGTTAACAACTTGGTGTGTCGAGATGTAGCTTAGCGGTATAATTCCCCAATTAACATTTTTAGAGAAGAAGTATTTATCAAATTCAATATATTTGGTCCTACCATAATGCACATGATTCTTGACAATACTGATAGCCGCTTGACTGTCACAAAATATTTGTATAGGCCTATTAGAGGTACCTCTCAATTCCGTTGACAATTCTAATTCCATATCCTTTCACAACTTCCCAAGTCGAGTGCTCTATACTCTGATTCTGCAGAGCTTCTACTACTTCTTACTTCTCCATGTCAACAAATTTTCTCATACATAAAAGCAATAACTGGGGGTGGACTTGTTAGTGAGTTCCCCAGTCCAACTAGCATCAATGTAAACTTCCACACCTCTGATTTTGGTTTTATCAAAAATTAACCCATAAATGGGAGTCTTCATTAAGAACCTAACAACTCTTTACACCATCTCCAATTGTTATTAGTTTAGGTTATTCATGTGTTGGTTCACAATACTGACATAGTATGTAATATTTGGTCTTGTATGTACAGGTGGATGAGTTTTTCTACCAATCTATGATATCTTCCTTTATCCACCTATACATTTTCTTCTCCTCTTTTGGACTTTTGGTTGGGATCCATTGGAGTATTAGCAGGCTTACATCCAATTATCTCTATCTCCTTCAGTAGATGTAGAATGTATTTCCTCTATGATATAGCAATGCCTTTCTTTAACTTTGCTATCTCCATAACTATATAATATCTAATGGTTCCTAGGACCTCCATGGGAAACACTTTAATGTTGAGAATCTCTCTTTCATCATCACCAGTAAGAATCATATTATTTACATATATTATCAGTACAACAGAGTATGATCAAATTGAGTTTAAGAATACCCATTAGATCTCATAGTTTTAGCAAAAACCTTTCAAACTACGCTATTGGAGATTGCTTAAACTCATAGAGAGACTTTCTGAGTTTACATATTAGGTGTTTATTGGAATAATTTATTAGTTTTGATAGTAACTTCTTATACACTTCTTCTAGATCCCCATTCATGAAGACATTTTTTATGTCAAGTTGACATAGTCCAAATTCCTTCTTACTGCTGCTAAAAGAAAAACTATGATAATGTTAAGTTTGGCAACTGGTGCGAAATTCTCATGATAATCAATCCTATAGGCTTGAGTGAAACATTTTGCAACAAATTTAACATTGAACCTCTAAATACCAAGATCAATTTTTTATTTCATGTTGCATATCCATTCGCACCCAACCGACTTCTTATCCTAAGGAAGTTTAGTAAGAATTCATGTCTCATTATGCTATAGTACTCAAATTTCCTCTTCAACTGCCTCTATTTTGGATTTTCAATAGCTTCATGAATAGATTTAGGAATCTACACATTATCAGGTTAGAAAAAAAAGTTTTGTAGGATGAGAATAGCTTATCATAAGCTACATAGTTAAAAACTGGATACCTAATATAGCTTTCCTTGTTACCAGCATCAACAGAAGGGGATAACTCAAGATTACCAGACACCTTGCCCGAAATTTTAGGTGAATGAGGACTCGAGTTTTGGTTTGAGCTTTTCTATCCTTGCAAATTGTCTTCCACCTATTCAAGGTTTTCTTTCTCCCTATTTTCACAAAAAGTTCTTTGTTTTCGACTTCAAGTTGGGTTGCATCCTCAACCAAGATAAGAGGGATATGTGAAGTAGGTGGTAAGACTGTGCAGGTGTCAAGTACATCCCAGAATTGATGTTCATTTGCACTCTCATTGAACATCAGATTTGAGATAGTATAATTGATAATAAGAAATTGTGGCATCCATAAAATTGTAATATTTTCTGGTAAAAGAAGAGTAACACTTATATCGCCTTTTTGTTGATAGCATATCCAAGCAAAATATACTCTCTTGAATTGGTATTTGATTAAGCTCGGTAAGGAAAACCAACAAAAAACCACACACGAAGAAGCAAAGATACATAAAGATAAAAAAATCAAAAATCCACCAACAGGTGCAAAGGTGCTAGGGACGTCTCAATTTAGTTCTTCCTCTGCCTCTAGTTCTCGGAAGAGAGCATATATATGTATATATATATATATATATATTGAAAAACCCAAGGGCTAAATCTATTAAAATAGGAAAGATACCAAAATCGTAGAAAAGAAGTAGCTAGGGACGAGCCAATTTAGTCTTGCCTCTGCCTCTAATTCTAGGGCGAGATCCATATAACAAATTGTTGAGTGCCGAGTCATTTCCCGAAGTAACCAAATTATCATCCATTAGGTTCCCAAGCTGAAGTTTGCCTCCAATCTTCTTCTTCCTCCTTGAATAGACCTGTCATTCCTCCTTACAAGACCAGCTCATCTTATCATCGTGTTGGTAAACAGAACGCCGAGCAGATAAAAACTGATGAGCACCAAAAGCAGGATTGTCAACTGTTGCAATGACTGTAGGTTCAAGTGTGTGTGAAGCATGAAATGTCTCGTCTTCACCTAATGCTTCTTGCAACTGAGGAGGGTTTGAAAGTGTAGGTTGCTCAACATGGCCATCCAGCTTCTCATCGATAAAGAAAATAGTATTTTCAGGGGGAGGATCCACAGGGGTGATTAAATCAGACACCATAACCTATTCTATGATAGTTTTCTCTCAGATGGAACAAATAATTCCAAAGCAGTGGGGTCAGATCCATTTTTATTCACTTGATATTTAGATTTCAAATTAGGGTGAAGCTTATAGCATTTATCAAGGTTGTGCCCAAACATCATACAATGAGAACAATAAGGAGGTTTATGCTCCATAACAATTTGTTGTCAATATCCATTGTGAGTTGTGCCCAACCAAACTTCAGTAACATCAGGTAAAGTAATATCTCTTTCAACAAGTATTCTGGCCACAGAAGGTCTGGTTAGGTTAAAAGTAGATAGATCTAGCTTCAAAGGGTCTCCAAGTATGACACCAATAGAGTAAATAACCTGATGATGAAAAAAGTCTATCTTGAGATTAGGTAGACTAAACCATACCGATACAGTAGGAGATTCGTGGTTGAGGTAAAAATCAGAAGACCACTTGAGTAGCTTCATTGGTTTACCAGTAATATTGAGATATTTTTTCGAAAAAATCTCAGTGTAGTCTTCAGGCACGGTTAGTTGAATTAATAAATGTCTCTCATCTATGAGACTTACTTTTCACTTTCCTGTTAATTTGAGATCATCAAAACTTTTCCTTATAACCTCTATAGGTGGGTGTCCCCACTGAAATTTTTCAATAAAAGCAAACTTGAATTTATTAGTAAAGAATGAAATTTCTAGCTCAGAGAAAAAAAGTATTGATTTCCCACTTTTCCTGCTTACAATCTTGATTAAAGGGCGATCACCTTCTCGTTGCTCCTTATAACTTGAGGGGAAAACAACCGTTGTCTCCCTCTGAGAATTACCCACCACGTGGGCAAATGAGGCTTTGCCAGGTTCAAACATAGACGGAGGAAGCTTCATCACAGCAAGAGAAGCCCTGCCAAAGTGGAGCAACAGCAAAAATAGCAAACCGAAAGGTCAGGGCGAAAAACTACAGTTGTTGAAGCAGCAGAACAGTCGCAGCTCGACGAGGCAAGTCGCGGAACAGTTGCAGCAAACAAGAGTGAGAGGAACCACGACAAGACAACCAGACGCGGCTCTCAGGTCGATGACCACCCATGCAGAAGCGACGAGACGACGAAGACGAGACAGTCAGTCGCAGCTCGACGCGGCTAGCAGCTCGGCGTCCACAGAAGCAGCGAGACGTTACGACGGCCTAGGAGGAGTCGACGATCGCAAGAGAGATTGTCGAACCCAAAATTCGTCGTCGAGTGCAAGAGCTTCGTCTTCGAGCACGATGGTAAAGTCGAAAGATCAAGCCAGGGAATCGCCATTGGGCGAAACCCTAGCGGAGCAGCTNAGAATTTTTAGAATTATTTGAAAATTTCCTCCATTCAAATGGCATCACATTAAGAAAATTCCCAAAAAAAACCTAGTCTGTAAGTGGAATAATGCCGTTGAAATTCTTTCAGATTCAAATTATGTTATTGGATGCTTAATATTCTAATTCTATTAGATTATATTTCTCAGTCCTGATATTTATAGATTTTTTTTAAACGTTAATATGAACACGAGCTTATAATTTCATATTGTAGAGGATTCATTAAATTAGGAAATGTTCCATCCCTAATTTCTTTTTTTTAACAATTTCTTTAAATCACACTGTATTATTGCTATAATAGAACCAATATGCCAAAATCAATGATTTTCTAAAAAATAGCTTTATATGTGATATTGAACACAAATTTACATACTGTACGAATCATATTGAGAAGTATGGAGCATAGCATTATCGAAATATTGAGAAGTGCATCAAAATACAAGCTAGCTTTTTGCACATAAAGCAAAAAAGCAAGATTCCCCAGTACTCATAATCAAACTTGACATAAAGCTAATTTAAAGCTGATTCATGATTCACCGATCAAGTTATTTTCCTGTCCACAGGTTTTTAACCTACAGAAGAGAAAGAAAATGACAAGGAAGAACGCTCTCACTCCCAAACGCTTTTGAAGCATTGAGTGCACTGATTTGAATAGAAGCTTCACTAGGCCAAAATTTGGATAAGGATGGAAAATGTATTACAGTTTGAAATTTCTAAACGCTATGCTTGGACCAAACCTTATTAGATAGACAGCATCTCAAAGCATCACAACATGAATCAAGAATGAAACTTCTCTAAGGAGAAAAAAAAAGTAATTTGCATACCTGTCATATGATAATTGTGCATCTCCAATGCGTCCAATAACTTTGTTCCGAACCTTTCTTACGTAAATCTTCACAATAGGAAAAACAGCAACAATCAAAATCATTACATTACAAGGAAAAAGTTAAAAGCAAATACGTAGGATCATAAAGTTTTTCTATAGAATGATCCTAAAAGGTGAAGCTGAATCAGCCTGGAAGAAATGAACAACTATATAGTTCTAGGTATGTATAAAATAAATATAGAGACATATTGGAGAATAAAAAAGATACATTGTTTATCTTTCACCTTTAGTTTACCACCTGACCAACTATTTATGGAAATTTTCAAGACTAAGATGATGACAAATAGTTGTGGTATCAGCACATTTAAATCAATATTTAAAAAATAAAGTGATGTGGACTACTTGATGAAACCAATTGCACCATAAAACCAAACATATGGAAAAGACTCATCCAAAACTATATAGAACATGGCCAAAACACACAGCACACAAATTCAATGAGTGCAGTGAATCAACATCAATAAAGACTTATTTGTGTTTCAATGGTCGAAGATGATAATCTATAGCAGGATTAGATACCACAAGGAGTCCTCCCCCTCTGAAGGTTCTGACCCCATAAGCATTAATTTATATCATATTCGTTAAAAATAAGTTCATGAAACAAATGCTAAGTGGTGTCATCTAATACTTTATCAATATTTTCTTTTAGGCTAATTATGTACTTGACCAAGAAAAAAAAAAGAAATCAAACTGAGGTTTGTGTTATTATGTGAAGTGTGATTATGTTAATAAATTGGACACTCAAAAACCTCAATTTCATCAATCAAGCTTGACAATGAGTTTGCCAGAGGGTACGAGCATGTCCCTGTATTGGGTTTGACAACACTGGGCCCGAAAATCTTTTTATGTACCTAGTGCTCCGAGGCGAAGAAAATAGCACCGTAACGCCCTATCCAAGTTCAGAACCAAGGAGCACGACACCCCAGCGCCCAAAGTGTAGCAACGCTGCGCCCGACTCCAACGCCCAAGCGTTAAGACCAACATCGCTGCAATGTCTAGACCACACTAAGAACCCAAGTTTGAGGCACTGCAGCACCCCTGATTCAGCTCCCCAACAACATATCACGGTGCCCCAACGCCCCTGACTAATTTCAAGATGTTCTTACGTGTAATGATGTCTTTGTCGATGGGAAGGGGTTGAATTTCAAGTTTTCTCTTGTGCAAACGAGAGAAGAAGAATATTGAAGTGTTCCAGAATATGAAGAGGCTTGAGTGGCATAGTTTGTACGATTTTCCTTATTTTTTTTTCTATTAGATTTCCTTTTATGGTGTGGTTCTGTGATTATTTTTCCGTTCTCATTTTTTTACAAGTTAAATCTTGTGTTTATTGTGTTTTCTTGTTTTGTGCACTTTCTTTCTAAACTTTTTTTTAGATCTCTCGAATCGATTTCCATAAATTATTCATCATCACTACACATAGTTCACTGGTTCACTTAAAGCAAAGAAGACAGATGAATCGAAGGAGAAGGGAGATAAAGTGAACAGTTGGGCACTCAAAGGAGAAAGAAGAAGCGAGTAGGCTTGTGCAATAAGCAGCAAAATGGAAAGGGCAATGATCTCTATCCAGGTTCAAGATCGTAACCAAGAGTGATAGAAGAAGCAAAGGCGAGAGAACGAATCTAAGAAGCCGTAAATGGAGCAGCAATAAAGGCACATGGCTGAGCGGAGAACAACCAAGCGTGGCTTCACTTGATCAAGTGCAACTGATATAGGACTCAAACTCAAAATTGTGCAACTTTGGCCTTTAAGTGCGGAAAAAGCTGCGCTAGCTAGATTGTAGCCTATCATCTCTAAGAGTATAAATGAAAGAATGTGAATAATGTAAATTTTTCAAGAAAATACTATCCTATAAAGCTCGTCGTGCACAAAAATATGCATCCTTGTGGTGCTTTCTTGGAATAACATGAAATTAAAACTTGTTTAAACTGTGTAAATTCTTTGATACTGGAGTTAACCCAAGCAATGATAGAAAAATTAAAATATTATTGTTGAATTCAAAATAAAGAAATACAATCACACCAACAGAACTAGAATAGCAACATACATTACACAAACGCAACTAGGTTCGTATCACAAAGGGGTTGTGGTCTGCATGCGAGATGGAGGGCATTAGATGGCTGTAATTTGCAATTGGAAGGTAAGGAATATTGTGGTTGGAAGTCAGAGGGGACAGCAAGTGGGGCTGCGGGATGTTTGTATGGTGGAAGTGACGAGAAGGTAAGCGAGTGGAGTGTTAGGCCACAGAGAAAGGGTAGCATGCAGCAAAGATAATGACAACAGAGATCTGGTAACGTGGCCAGCTGGAAGCTGTAAGTTCGAGATATGAGGGTAAGCACGAGTTAGATGGGTAGGTGGCAACAGGAACAACACGTATGTTGCCCGGCGTGTGTGGAAGGGGTGGAAGACGACGGTAGCAGATGGTAGGTCGTGAATGACAAAAAAACATGTGATAATCACCACCACAGAACAAGATACAACCGGAGCACCACTAACTTTTAGATAGAACCATAGACGTGAAAACTGGAGATGTTGACGGTTGTACCGACATAAACCATATGAAAAGAATTGTCCGAATATATGAAATTAACACACACACACACAGATATATATATATATATATATACATATATATATAGTTGAATAAGAGTGTGTCTTCCATCTAAAAGTCTTGTTAGAAGGATTATATGGATTGATAACAGAGCAATGAAGATTCTAAAAAAGTCTGTGGATTTTGACCCACATACGGAACCACTAATCATTATGGATTGGATTCGCCTCCCTGATTTGAAATTTCATTATTTCACTCAAAAAGTGTTGTACTTTATTGCCTCAGCTTATGGTAAGCCGCTTAAAACGGACATTCCTACTTTTAACTTTTCTCGCCCATCTAAAGTCAGATTACTTGTTGAAAGAGACATCACTTTATCAGCTTCTGAGGATATTTGGTTGGGCACACAACAACATGGATATTGACAAAAGGTAGTAATTGAGTATTTTTCTTCTTATCGTTCAAACTGTCGTATATTCGGTCACTTCAATTCTCAATGCCACCATCGACACCCCAACTCAGACCAAAAATGCAAAGCGCTCCGCCAGAGGCAGAAAATCCAGCTCTTCCTGTTCAACCCTAAGTTATTAGCATTTTTTATCATCAAAAGGATACTCCTGAAGATGTCAACATCCTCGCAAGCAATATGTCAATCATTCAGTCTTCACACAATGTCGTTGCTCCCCCGTTTTTGGAACCCCCTATTATGAGGGCGAGGGAGATTCTTCAGACCCCACTTGCTCTAGAATCTATCACTGATATTACAGGTGGCAATACTTCTACTGTTTCACTACCGCCTCATCAAGTCGAGCAACATGTTAATGTTACTCAAGCTCCTGGAGATCATTATGTGCAACAGCCTACACCTGTCCGACCACCTTTGAAACAATCCATTGATCAGATGAGTCAATCCCTGAATGAGAAATGATAGATCTACACATCCAAGAGAGAGCAAAAGAATGGAGAACTACTTGAGCTTAGAAATCTGATGGACGATACTTTGGTTACTTCGGGTAATGGTACGCACCTTACCAATCTGTTAGCCAGATCATCTCCGAGAACTAAAGGCAGAGGGGGCACTAAAGTGAGACGTCCCTAGGCCTTTTGCGCCCGTTGATGGTTTTTTTTGTTTTTTATCATTTGTATTTTTGTTTTATTTGGAGTTGTGTGCGTTGTATTATGTGAGTTGGGTCTTCTTTTAGGCCCTCTCATTCAACATATCTGTATCTTTTCCTCTTTAATTTATTAGCCCTTGGGCTTTTCCTAAATATATATATATATATATATATAT
>JXCR01147556.1:0-14376 GCA_002079205.1 Phalaenopsis hybrid cultivar | reverse complement strand
CTTTCTTGATGACCATATTTAATTTTCTATAGTCTATACAAATTCACCAACTAGTAACTTATCTTATTGGAATTAATTCATTTTTCTCATTTACTTCAACGGTTACTCCTCCTTTCTTTGGAACATNCATATTTAATTTTCTATAGTCTATACAAATTCACCAACTAGTAACTTATCTTATTGGAATTAATTCATTTTTTTCATTTACTTCAACGGTTACTCCTCCTTTCTTTGGAACACAGTGAAATGGACTCACACAAGAACTGTCTGAAATATGATATATAATTCCAGCATCTAACCATTTTAAGATTTTTTTATAACTTCTTTCATTATTGGGTTTAATCTTCTGTGAGGATCATCTTTAGGTTCATATTGATCATCTAATAGAATTATGTGCCTACAAATTGAAGGATTAATTCTTTTAATATCAGCTAAAGTTCATCCAAAAGCTTTTTTTTATCTTTTCAACATTTCTATTAATTTTTGTTCTTGAATTTCAGTTAACTCAGAAGATATAATAACATGCAATGTAGATGTATCTCCTAAAAGCACATATTTTAAATGGGTAGGTAATACTTTTAGCTCAAGTTCAGGTAGTTTAATACTNTATCAGCTAAAGTTCATCCAAAAGCTTTTTTTTATCTTTTCAACATTTCTATTAATTTTTGTTCTTGAATTTTAGTTAACTCAGAAGATATAATAACATGCAATGTAGATGTATCTCCTAAAAACACATATTTTAAATGGGTAGGTAATACTTTTAGCTCAAGTTCAGGTAGTTTAATACATGAAGGAATCAGATTTTTATTATCAGTTTCCAACAAATCTAAAGTTTCAAATTTGTCCTGAATATAAACAAATTTATCTTCTTTTATTTCATTCTCATTCTTACAAAATTCTTCTTGCCTTAATTTTTCTTCAAACACTTTCTTAAATTAATCAAATAAATTTCAATTTTTTTACAGTGAAGTAAAATAAGTGTTATTTACAGCGTGGAATCATTTTTTTCAATTTTTTAAATATATTAGTTTTTTAATTTTTTATGAATTTTCAAGGTTTATTCATATAAAGTAATTTATACAACTATTAAAATTNTGAAGTAAAATAAGTGTTATTTACAGCGTGGAATCATTTTTTTCAATTTTTTAAATATATTAATTTTTTAATTTTTTATGAATTTTCAAGGTTTATTCATATAAAGTAATTTATACAAATATTAAAATTTAATTTATATTTTTTTCTAGAAATCCTCAAACCATAGGGAACCTTCCAAAATAAGTCCCATAATTTTGTGGTTTATATTTTAATTTAAATATTTATTTTAAGCAAAATAATCATATAAACTTAGAAATTAGGGTTACATGTGTAGAGATGTTTTCTGACTTTGGAAAAATCATNCTTCCAAAATAAGTCCCATAATTTTGTGGTTTATATTTTAATTTAAATATTTATTTTAAGCAAAATAATCATCTAAACTTAGAAATTAGGGTTACATGTGTAGAGATGTTTTCTGACTTTGGAAAAATCACAAAAAAATCCCTGCTATCATGATGAATAAACCCCTAAAATCCTAAGCCATGATGATTATTATATACTTAATTAAAATTAAAACATCATAGAGGCTATTTAATTAATTAAAAATTATAGACACACCAAATAATTTTTANTAAAATTAAAACATCATAGAGGCTATTTAATTAATTAAAAATTATAGACACACCAAATAATTTTTATTTTTTTCCATATTAATCTCCTCTATTTACTGAGCAACAAGATATTTTTATTTTATTTTTATGAATTTTCTACACCAAGTTATGGATTTTTTAAGATTTGAAATTAAAAATACACAAGAAATCCTTAATTTTCTATTTAACAAAGTTAGCAGCCACACAATCCTACGACGCTCCGAACTTTGCACATGGCGTCCTTTGATTTGGTGTCACCATCTGACNAATTAAAAATACACAAGAAATCCTTAATTTTCTATTTAACAAAGTTAGCAGCCACACAATCCTACGACGCTCTGAACTTTGCACATGGCGTCCTTTGATTTGGTGTCACCATCTGACTTGGCTTGCTGTATCATTCTGTTCACTCGTCTGACGCCTCCTAAGCCGTTGGATCAATACACGTGCGAATGGACGACATCCGTTCATCGTCCCCGATTAACCTAACCCTAGAATCATTCGACCTAAGATCTCACTTGATACTCAACCAAATTGAATGAAGTTTGTTCCTACACCTTCATCTACTCGATACGAACACATCCATATGGTTACAATGCTATGAAATAAAATTTTCTTTCACAATTGGTGAAACCGAGCTAAAAATTAGGGTTAGTGAGCTATACCTTTACCTCAGAGGTGAGGCCTCGATTGGGTCCATGTGGAAGCTTTAGTGGAGTATGGCAAACCTTCCGAATATGTCACCTTGCTCTGATATGGGGTCTGGGTAGGAGTTCGACCAACAAGTGGTGCAGCCTTGATTAAATAGTGAGCTAGGGGGCTCAAAGTGATGGGGTTTAAGTGGAGAACTTTTTCTTAAGCTATGGTGAAGCTTAAGGGCACTTTAGTTTGGAGTTTGGTGGTGTTTGGTGATGTTAGGTGGAATGACATTAAATGCCCTGGAATTAAGCTATGAAGTTGAGCTCAGAAAGTGAGGAGGACGGCTGGAAGATGGTTGGCTTGAGCTTAGGGAGGTTTGAAGAGGCTCTGGAAAGATTTTGGCAGAGTCTCCTCAGGAAGTTGGATGGTCTCCCTTGCTTGGCCATGGAAGGTGGGGTATAAATAGAGGGAAAAGGATAGGTTGGCTGGCCAATGGGTGCAAGGAGTGGCTTAGGTGGAGGGCTGAGTGACAGAAGTGACCAATTAGAATGAGCCAACTCATGGAGTTAAAATTTAAAGTTTAAGCTTGGGGGTGGCTCTCAATTTTGGTGCTTTTCAGCCAGTAGGCCGGCCGAACCGACCAGGGCTGATGGTCAAGTGGCTAGGTGAGCCTATGGGAGGGTTAGTAATGATTAACTCTAAATAATTAAGGTGTGATGGCAATTATATTTGGGTTTAGACAAATATGGGAATAGATCCCATAAATCAAGGGACCTTTGGTTCATGACTCTTGTAGGGTAAGCTTGGTGGGTCTAGCCTGATCTCTAGGTTCCAAATGTTGGCTGTGGTGGCTATGGTTCGATCAATTTAGCTAAGTTTGGTTACATGCGTGTCTTGGGTTCAAAATCATGCCATGAGCTTGGATTTGAGTTTAAGTTTGGCTACACTTTGAATTTGGCTCAATTGATTGATCAAATTATCTTGGATAGTTGTCATGAGGAGTTTGGAAAGGTAATTGAGTGATTTTGAATTGATTTAGAAGGTCAATTTGGTGGAATTTGAGCTTTTGGTCAATTTTGGGAATTTGGGTTAGACTTTGATTTGAATTGGGCTATGGTTTGGATAAGGTTATATTGATTGTTCAATTTGATCTAAAAGATTGTCATGAAGAATTTTTTATATCAATTGGGTGGAAATTTTGGAGTTATGGGGTTCAATTTGGTAGGATTTTGGCTTAAGTGCCAATTTGGGGATTTTGGTTCAAGTTGGATTTAGGTGAGCTTTGAATTCAAATTTGGATCAATTGAGTGTTTAAACTGATTTAGGGAAATGTTATGAAGAGTTTGGAATCCAAATTTGCAGAAATTGATTTGATCATGAAGTTCAATTTGGGGAATTTAAGGGTATGGCTAACATTGGGAATTTTGGATTGAGCTTGAAATCAGTATTGAAATTGGGTTTAATTGGGCTTAAATTTGGTTTGAATTGGGATTGGGGATGATAAATTTGAGTTTGGAATTAAAATTGGGGGAGATTGAAGTCAATTTTGTGGAAATTAGGGATGAATTGGGGAATTTAGGCCTTTAAGGGCAAATTGGGGATTTTTGTCAAAATGGGTCAATTTGGTCAAATTGGGCCCAATTGAGTGGTTCAAACTGATTTTGGGGATATTTGGAGTGATTTTTGGAAATTTTGGGAGTTTTTGAGATTTTTGAACCTTTGGGGAATTTTGGTAATTTGGTGAAGTTTGGGGCCAAGGATGGCCAAACTTGGAATTTTGGTAAAATTGGGATTGATTGAGGATGTTGAATATAAAATCACCCTATTTGAGCCACAGGACCAAGGGAACTCCCATTCTGGATCCTCTATATGCTGGTCTTAACCAAACCCTAGCCGAGAGCTAATGGCTTGGGGGACCATCCACATGAGTTTCCAATAGATTAGGGGATCAACTAAGAATATTTGGCCAAGGATGAGGTTGTGAGTTTGAGAGCAAGTGTGTTTGTGCAAGACTGACCAAGGCCACACAACCCAGGGTTAACCTTAAAGCCAAACAGTTCTATGGGGACTCCTCTCAAGCTCCCCCATATTGGCCCCACCTACTAAGTGCTAGAAGTTAGAACCAACATGTGGAACTTCAAGATGAGCAAAGAAAGAGTTTAGAATTTCTACTCGTGAGGGTACCATCACTAGTCCCCTAGGCATAGTCAACAAAAAAGTCCTATGGCTAGATCCTAGGCTTCTAAAGAAGAAACTAAACCTCAACCAAAAGTGAGGTCAACAAACGGTCCCCCAATAGGTGTGGTGTGTTGGGCAGCACACTGCACGTATTGGCGTTGACCTACAAGATCAACAAACCAACACAACTGCTTAAGCTGACAAAATCTGAGCAGTAAAGAGAGAAAATGTGGAGAAGGCTTATGCTAGGGAGTATGCAGAGAATTTCTCTAGGGATTGGCGGGTGTACCTTCAGAATATCAATTTCAAGAGTGAATTTGAAATTTACAGAGTAATTTTTGCTCGTTGTCCCAAGTGAAGGGCTATGCAATAGATTTATGAAGATAGCCACAGGGAAACTGGCGATCGCGAGGAAGACTCGATTCGATTTCAAACTTTAATGTTTTAACTTTAATTTCAATTTTTAATTTAATGAAAATTAATTTTGGACAATAGAAGTACGTGAAGTGATCAAATTGAGATGGAATGCACAAGGACTCACATCCAACTTAAAAGGTACCAAAAGTGCTGAGAAGGAGTAGGACAAGGCCTATCCCAAACGCTGTGATTGCATAGGAGTGAATTGGAAGTCTCATACCATTTAAGGGGGTCTCACACTGATCTTAAAGAAGCTGTCACATTAGGAAGGAAAGCTCAAGAACTACATCCAACTTAAGAGGTGACAGAAGGACCAAATTGAGAAGGAAGGCACAATGACTCACAACCAACCCAAGAGGTACCAGAAAAATCAGATTGAGAAGGAAAACACAAGGACTCACATCCAACTCAAGGGCTGATTGAAAAAATATCACTACGTTGGGAAGGAAAGCACAAGGACTCACATCCAACCCAAGAGGTAGCAGAAAGATCAGATTGAGAAGGAAAGCACAATGACTCACATCCAACTTAAGAACTGATTAAAAAAATATCACTGCATTGGGACAAGGACTCACATCAAACCCAAGAGGTAGCAGAAATATCAGATTGAGAAAGAAAGCATAAGGACTCACATCCAACTCAAGAGCTGATCAAAAACATATCACTACATTAGGAAGTAAAGCACAAGGACTCACATCCAACCCAAGAGGTAATAGAAAGGAATCAAAATTTAGATACTGATCCTAGAATGGGAATTGGAATTTAGGTACCAGCCCTAGAATGAGAATCAGAATTCTCATACCATTTAAGGGGGTCTTACACTGATCTCAAAGATAGGAAGTCTTGATTTAATCGAAGAGCTTATTCCCTCAATCTTTAGAATTTAATTTGAAAGTTTGCGATAGGAGAGGATTCTAAAGCAACATGGAATCAGATGTAACATCCTCGTCCTCTAAAATTTGATTTGAAAGATTGNCTTACACTGATCTCAAAGATAGGAAGTCTTGATTTAATCGAAGAGCTTATTCCCTCAATCTTTAGAATTTAAGCAACATGGAAACAGATGTAACATCCTCGTCCTCTAAAATTTGATTTGAAAGATTATGATAGGAGGAGCTCCTAAAGCAACGCGAAATTAGAAGTAAATCCTCAACCTCTAGAATTTAATTTGAAAGATTGCAATAGGAGGGGCTTCTAAAGCAATGCAAAATCAGATGTAACATCCTCATCCTCTAAAATTTGATTTGAAAGATTGTGATAGGAGGGGCTTCTAAAGAAAAGTGGAATCAGATGTAACATCCTCAGCCTCTAAAATTTGATTTGAAAGATTGCGATATGAGAAGCTCCTAAACAACACGAAATTGGATGTAAAATCCTTAACCTCTAGAATTTGATTTTGAAAGATTGCAATATGAGGGGCTCCTAAAGCAACGCAAAATCAGATGTAACATCCTCATCCTCTAGAATTTGATTTGAAAGATTGTGATAGGAGGGGCTCCTAAAGCAATGTGAAATCAGATATAACATCCTTATACTCTAAAATTTGATTTGAAAGATTGCGATAGGAGGAGCTCCTAAAGCAACACGGAATTGATGTAAAATCCTCAGCCTCTAGAATTTGATTTGAAAGATTGTGATAGGAGGAGCTCCTAAAGCAACGCGGAATTGAATGTAAAATCCTCAACCTCTAGAATTTGATTTGAACCATTACGATAGGAGAAGATCCTAAAGCAATGCGGTATTGGATGTCGTGATCCTCAACCTCTAAAATTTAATTTGAATCATTACTATAGGAAGGAATCCTAAAGTAATGTGCTATCGGATGTTGCGATCCTCAACCTCTACAATTTGATTTGAACCATTACTAAAGGAGGAGATCCTAAAGCATTGTGGTATCGGATGACGTGATCCTCAACCTCTAAAGTTTGATTTGAACCATTGTGATAGGAGGATATCCTAAAATGTGGTACCAGAAGTCACGGTCCTCACCCTCTAAAGTTTTATTTGAAGCATTGCGACAAGAAGGAGGTCCTAAAGCAATGCGGAATCATGTATATGAATCATTTTCCTCTAAAGTTTAATTTAAACCATTGCAATAGGAAGGAGGACCTAAAGTAATGCAGAATAAGATATATGATTCCTTTTCCTCTAAAATATAATGTTTCAAATTTTTGGGAAATTTGCAAAGATTTACAGTGGCGAGGAAAGATTTGGGATGTCGAGTTCTGCCGTTAAGTTTTGTTTGTTGTGGTTATTTTATGAGTTTTTCTTTTTTTGAATTATCCTTTTCTTTTCATTTTATTAGGATTTGGACCTAGTTTTAGAAAAGCACAACACTGAGCTTTTAAGAACAAGTCTTTGTCTCTGAAACATCACAAGGCATAGTACTTCTTGAAGTATTGTCCACTAACTAATGACAAGTGTAGAAAAAAACCCATTCCTTAAGGTACCATTGGAATTATATTCTTTCAAGTGCACATAAAGATGCGTTATTTATATGGGCACCATAGCTGAAAAGGCCACAACTTTGTAGCTTTGTTTGTAGTTGTTGTAATATGCTTTGACATTGATTTGTAAGTAATGTTCAAGTTGTCTTTGAGGAGTCGCTTTGAAATTCTTCGAGTTGGCATTGGAGTTGTATTTACTAGGAACTGAAGGACATGACTTCAGGGTTGAATTTCCATTAATTGCTAATATCATCATCATTTATTTAATTCTTTCCTCCTATACCTAAACAGGTTTCAGAATTTCTGCTCATATGATTAAAACATTTTTCATTTCCTAGAGAAATTTCTGTGCTAACTAATAACCAACAAAAAGACTCAAGATCGTTGAACTTTTTCTTGAATATAATATTGAAAGGTTTTCAAGTTTTATTAATTAAGGGAGGATTCATACACCAATTTTTTTTATACGTCCACCTCAAGCTTCTTCCCAAAGAGCATTTTTTTTCTTATGTTGTTTTCTGGGAATTACTATATCTGGTATATCATATTTTAATGATTTGAATGTATTTACTCCCCTGACTAATAATCCTCAAATATTTCTTAAGACAAATTCTAGGATATTATAACTCGTTTGAAAGTCAGGACTCTATCATGTGACAAGAAATTAAAAGGCTCGTGATATCCCGAGTCAATTACTCATATTTCAACCACACTATTTTTTTTCGAAATCAACATACGAACCAGTCTGAATTCTTTAAAGTGGATGACTCAGTTATCAGGGCATTAGTTTCATTCTCCTCTGAAGTCATCATAATACTAAAACTTCAATTTGCACCTTCTGCTTTTAAGCCTCTGAGTCAGTTGGTTACTCTTTACCAAAAACTTTCCTTTTCATTTAACGTGAAGTAATTTGTTGCACGCATGGAAAAAAAATAGAACACCGAAGAATCTTGAACAACTACAATTTTTCTTTTCTTTAATGTAGTGTGAGGGATAAGACAGACTAGCACTAATCCTGCTAATATCCCCTTTAAAAAACAATAGTAATCATAAGCATTTCATTAATTGTCAGTTGTCAGTTGGAACAAACAGATCAACCGAAATTATATTGATAGAACCTCTTTCAGGTTCTTTTCAAATATTCTTTTGGGATCGTCATGTCCCCTTTATATATGTTAATGTGATGTATGTGATTATATTATTAATTTTTCCTTACTTATAATTCTTAATTTGCAACGACAGCCAAAAAATTGACCCCAAGCAACAGCTAGGCACAAACTTGACTTTGAAACAAATAAGAATACAATTATTATATTTAAATATGGAATACTGCGCAAGTATACGCATCGTTATCAAGTAATATAGGACTTTTTGATTAAGCTCTGAATATCAAACCCATAGGGAAAGCTATAATATGCAACTACAATACAGGAGAAATTAGATAACAAATTCTACTTAGCAAAATATTCTTACTTAAACTCTAGACACTATAATAGGAAAATAAGTTTGATTCTTTTTGTAATTTTTGATAATTGAATATAAAGCAACTAACTAACTTAACTAGATATTTGTAAGATGAAAATAATATAAATAAAATTTCTTTTTCCTTATCATGAATCAGTAACAAGCATAGAAATTCTGTTGTGGAAGTATTCAAGTTGTGTTATGCAAATAGGAGCAATAATATTTTTTACCCTTACTAGAGATGCTATAAAGAACATTGGCTAATTTATAGTTTGAATGGTCTTGAAGACAGGTTAGGTAAGGAAGATACTAGCTCTCACTTTAGAGTTCCCTATTCTCCCTCCATCTGGGGGCTAACATGTCGTATCAAAACCTAAAACTATAAATCAAATTGGGGGCTTTAGTCTGTCACACTAAATTCCTCTAATTCTACACCCTTCAAAGTTTATTTACCTATTTATTTGCACTCAATAACATGAATTTCATTCTCATTCATAGAATCTCATGTGATTTTTATCATTTTTTGACTGGACGATACCATCTCGGATATTACATGTTCTCACAACAGGTATTAACATCTTAATTGGCCAAATCAATAACTAAATGAAGTACAAAGTTTAAAATCATAACAACTTCTTCCAATATTAAAGACTAATACTTCACACAACTTCCATCCAATACTTAATCACTTATCATTTTAAGGAAAAAGATAAAGATAACTACTCAGAATTCATGGAGAAAACACAACAACACTTAAATTTGAATGTAGAAATCATGCACACAAACAAAAAGTCTAAATTAAAACCAATTGTAATCACAAATATAAAAAACTTATCTCAAATCTTCTTCACCAAAGTCTTGAAGTTCCTTTGAATCTCTTCCTTCACTTACAAAATAAACTAAAAATTAAAATAAAAAGAGAAGTGGCGGTAGTGGCGACGATGGGCAGTGGTGGCGGTGTGTGGTGGTTAGCTCTGGATGGATTCTTGTGGATTATTGGATGATGGATCTATTCCTCTTCAATCCAAGTCTTCTTTTATAATGTTCCAAAAGGTGTCATGGTGTCTCTTCAAAATGAGTCCACATTCAATAAATTGTCGGCGCTATTTTTTGTTGGAGGGGAGTTGCCCGTAAGAAGCTGTCGGCCGCCGGAACTGAAATCTCGTTGCCTNCATGGTGTCTCTTCAAAATGAGTCCACATTCAATAAATTGTCGGCGCTATTTTTTGTTGGAGGGGAGTTGCCGTAAGAAGCTGTCGGCCGCCGGAACTGAAATCTCGTTGCCCTCTTCGGAAGGACATTGAAGTTTAGAAAAGTATGAAATCAAAATGACCCCATATTTTTCATAGTTTAAAATGAAAGAGCATTGTACCTCAAATTTTGTATCTATCCCGAAAGATAAACACAAGACTTGAGGATGAGGCTCAATCAAATAAACTAAAGAAAGTATGACGTCCGTCTGGTCTGCAAAACTGTGTATTTGCCGACAAGTTTCCCCTATTTAATATAAAGGATTAAATAGGGTTTATATTAAGCTAGGTTCGGAAATGCTTCTTATAAGGGCAAGCCCCTATTGTTAATTACATCTTAAATTACCAAAGTCACCTAAGAAGACTCTCGATACAAATCAGGAAATATTATCTTCAAGGAATTTCAAAGGGTATGACTCTTCAATGAGATCGAACGTAGAGGTGTGAAAGGGGATTGGTTCAAATATGGGATATTTTATTGTAGAATCCAAAGGAGGAAGAACTAGGGGATGTCAGGGATCCAGAGGCGAACTTCGGTGACTTCCCAAGCTATCCTAATGTTAGGCTTCAGTTTTGAGGAGAAATATTTATGTGTTTCATCCTGCCAATCTTATTATTTAGGGCTTACATTAGTGTGAAATGATCACACAAAAAGCTTGTAAGATGTGAGGATTTAGGTCGTGAGAAACGACAACCTCAGAATCCTAAGATGGGTTAGGGCGTATATTATATAATAGGGTTATACAAAGGCCTAAAGATAAGGTGAGGGTTTACGTGCATNTATTTATGTGTTTCATCCTGCCAATCTTATTATTTAGGGCTTACATTAGTGTGAAATGATCACACAAAAAGCCTGTAAGATGTGAGGATTTAGGTCGTGAGAAACGACAACCTCGGAATCCTAAGATGGGTTAGGGCTTATATTATATAATAGGGTTATACAAAGGCCTAAAGATAAGGTGAGGGTTTACGTGCATAAGCAAGCAACCTTAAATTCCTATGACTTTGTTGTTTATGTCTAAGGAAGGAAGATTGGTTTAGCTGGGGAAGACAGGTTTTGTTGTTGAAGATGGTCGTACTGCCCACCATGCTAGCTCCAAGCCCCTGCCGCGATGAGTTTAAGTTTTCTAGTGTGTCAAGTTATAATATCAAATCAGGTGGCCCTATGGTTGGAGTTCTTTAAACTTTATAGTGGGCATATTAAAGTTGATTAGAGCGACACCGGTTAGGATCCTACGATTCCCTCATTCCGGCACCACTATTTTCTATTAGATTCACTTAGTCCAAACGAACTTACTANGTGTGTCAAGTTATAATATCAAATCAGGTGGCCCTATGGTTGGAGTTCTTTAAATTTTATAGTGGGCATATTAAAGTTGATTAGAGCGACACCGGTTAGGATCCTACGATTCCCTCATTCCGGTACCACTATTTTCTATTAGATTCACTTAGTCCAAACGAACTTACTAAGCTCAACTTAATGAGTTCCATAATTTCATTTAGACCGTGGGAAGCCTCGTTAGCAACCGTAGGTTACCTCCTCCGACGGATTCCCGTTCATCCGATAGAGATGTCTTAATTTAGTTGAAGTTGTAGTTTTGTGTGATGTTTNAAACTCAACTTAATGAGTTCCATAATTTCATTTAGACCGTGGGAAGCCTCGTTAGCAACCGTAAGTTACCTCCTCCGACGGATTCTCATCGATAGAGACATCTTAATTTAGTTGAAGTTGTAGTTTTATGTGATGTTTGTGATTAAATTTTGATTTCATTTAAACCATTGGAAGCCTCGTTAGCAACCGTAGGTTACCTCCTCCGAGGGATTCCCGATCATCAAGACTGTGGGAAGCCTCGTTAGCAACCGTAGGTTACCTCCTCTGAGGGATTCTCGATCATCAGATAGAGACGTCTTAATTTAGTTGCAATTGTAGTTTTGTGTGATGTTTGTGATTAAATTTTGAGCTGTTTTATATTTAAATTTAGTTGAAGTTGTGGTTTTGTGTGATGTTTGTGATTAAATTTTAAGTTGTTTTATATTTCGAATAGTTGAAGTTGTAGTTTTGTGTGATGTTTGTGATTAAATTTTGAGTTGTTTTATATTTTTTCGTTAGCAACCGTAGGTTACCTCCTCCGAGGGATTCCTGATCATCCGATAGAGACATCTTAATTTAATGAAGTTGTAGTTTTGTGTGATGTTTGTGATTAAATTTTGAGTTGTTTTATATTTTGAATGTCGGAAGTTGTAGTTTTATGTGATGTTTGTGATTAAATTTTGAGTTGTTTTATATTTTGCATGTTCAGTTGTGGTTTTGTATGATGTTTGTGATTAAATTTTGAGTTGTTTTATATTTTGAATGTTGTAGCGTTGTAGTTTTGTGTGATGTTTGTGATTAAATTTTGAGTTGTTTTATATTTTGAATGTTGTAGAATTTTGAATGTTGTAGCGGGTTTTGTGTGATGTTTGTGATTAAATTTTGAGTTGTTTTATATTTTGAATGTTGTGGCGATTACCTTCTCCAAGGGATTCCCGATCATCCAATAGAGACATCTTAATTTAGTTGTAGCTGTTATTTTGTGTGATGTTTGTGATTAAATTTTGAGTTGTTTTATATTTTGAATGTTGTGGCGGTGAAGTTTATCTTGGTTTATTTTGATTTTGGTTTTGGTTTTGGTTTTGTGGCTATCCTAATAGTTTTAGTTTTCCATGCAAATTTGTATAAGCACAAAATTATAATATAAAAATACAAGAAGGACAACNGTCAATTTGGTCATGTTGGGCTAGGCTTGGGTCTATCTTGGGTTATACTTGGGCTAAGCCCAAATTAATTATTGTAAATGATCAATGGGGACCCTATGAAGAGTCTTCAACATGAATTGGATTCCAATTTGGGGGTTAAGGCAATCAATTGGGTGAAATTTGGGGACTTAGCCAATGTGGGGCTAAATTTGGAAATTTTGGATTTAGGCCAAAACCAAATGGATTTGAGACTTCACTAAGGCCAATTTATGATTGATTTTTATGTATAAGAATGTTATAACTATTTTTCAGCATTAATTGGGGCCAATTGACTAGGCTATGGGTTCAATTTGCNATTGGGTGAAATTTGGGGACTTAGCCAATTTGGGGCTAAATTTGGAAATTTTGGATTTAGGCCAAAACCAAATGGATTTGAGACTTCAATAAGGCCAATTTATGATTGATTTTTATGTATAAAAATGTTATAAATATTTTTCAGTTTTAATTGAGGCCAATTGACTAGGCTATGGGTTCAATTTGGTGAGATTAGGTCATATGGTCAAAATTGACCCAAATCAAAATTGGGCTCAAATCATGGACCAATTGAGCTTGAATTTAGTTTATTTTGGTCATATCAAAAGCGTATTTGAGTTTAGGATTGGAATTGTGGTCAATTGAGATCAAATTGAGGAACATTTGAGTTGGATTTGGGAAATTTGTATCTGGCAAATTTGGGGATTTTTGATAAAGATGGTCAAATTGGCCAAATTGGGTCATGTGGTAGTTTAGAGAAATGTAATTGAGAATATTTGGGATTTATTGAAATTTTCTGGGAATTTTTGAAATTTTTGGGATTTTGGATTATGGAGGGGTATTTTGGTAATTTAGGAGTGTTTATGGGTAAAAGGCCAAGATGAGTATTTTGGCAGATTTGAGGTACCAACCATCATCAACAAGCCATGGACCAATGAAAATCCCANATTTTTGGGATTTTGGATTATGGAGGGGTATTTTGGTAATTTAGGAGTGTTTATGGGTAAAAGGCCAAGATGGGTATTTTGGCTGATTTGAGGTACCAACCATCATCAACAAGCCATGGACCAATGAAAATCCCATTTTTTTGTTCTCTACATAGTGGTCTTAGCCAAACCTTAGCCCTATGACTGGTAGGTTTAGGGGACCACTACATGAGTATCCCAAAAAGATCAAGCATTTTAGGCTAGAAATTTGAGTTTAGGGTTGTGAGTGATTGTGAATGTAGATAAGTGTAGTGAGTGCCTTAGCTCCATATNCCATTTTTTGTTCTCTACATAGTGGTCTTAGCCAAACCTTAGCCCTATGACTGGTAGGTTTAGGGGACCACTGCATGAGTATCCCAAAAAGATCAAGCATTTTAGGCTAGAAATTTGAGTTTAAGGTTGTGAGTGATTGTGAATGTAGATAAGTGTAGAGAGTGCCTTAGCTCCATATCAACACCCAGGGTTAACCCTAAGGTCCAAAAGTCCTAAGGGTGACTCATCTTGAGTTTCCCCCATAGTGACCCCACCTACTAAGTATTTAG
>JXCR01147555.1:57393-68820 GCA_002079205.1 Phalaenopsis hybrid cultivar | reverse complement strand
CCATTTTAAAAATAAATACATTCAGAGATTGGCAGAAAAATTTAATATTATTCATAGAATCTATACTANCGAAAAGATTTTTAAAGTTATATACTACACTAGTAAAACTCTTAATGATGCACAAATTAATTATGCTGTTACCGAAAGAGTTACTAGCAATTGTGTATGCTTTAGATAAATTCAGATCTTATTTAATTGGAGCTAATACTACGCTAGTAAAACTCTTAATGATGCACAAATTAACTATACTATTACTAAAAAAGAGTTACTGACGCTAGTAAAACTCTTAACGATGCTCAAATTAACTACACTGTTACTAAAAAAGAGTTACTGGAACTGTATACTTTGGATAAATTTAGATCTTATTTAATTGGAGCTAAATGTGTTGTACATACTGATCACTCTGTTATTAAATATTTTAGATCTTATTTAATTGGAGCTAAATGTGTTGTGCATAATGATCACTCTGTTATTAAATATTTGATGCGAGAAGGATGCTAAACCAAGGTTGATTAGATGGATACTATTGATGCAAGAATTTGATCTTGTGATTATTAATAGAAAGGGAACTGATAATCAATTTGCTGATCATTTATCGAGATTAGAAAACCATGAATTATCTAACACCGACAATGAGATTACATATAGTTTTCCTGATGAACAACTTTATAATATTAATGAGTGGAGAATACCATGATATGATGATATTGTTAATTATATTGGAAGTGATATTTTGCCACCTATGCTGACATTACAACAACAATGAAAATTCATTCATGATGGGAAAGCATATTTTTGGGATGAGCCTTATTTATATAAACAATGTAAGGATCTTATTAAGAGAAGATGTGTACCTTATGAAGAAACTGAACTAATTATTCAGAAATGTCATGATTCTGAATTTTTGAGATGTGTACCTTATGAAGAAACTGAGCTGATCATTCAGAAATGTCATGATTTTGAATTTGAAGGATGTGTACCTTATGAAGAAACTGAGCTGATCATTTAGAAATGTCATGATTCTGAATTTGGAAGACTGTGTACCTTATGAAGAAACTGAGCTAATCATTCAGAAATGTCATGATTCTAAATTTGGAGGATATTTTGGGATTCTTTATGGAAGAAACTGAACTGATCATTCAAAAATGTCATGATTCTGAATTTGAAGGACATTTTGGGAGTGATAAAACTATTTATAAAATTTTACAAGGCTGATCATTCAGAAATGTCATGATTCTGAATTTGGAGGACATTTTGGGATTGATAAAACTACTTATTAAATTTTAAAATGTCATGATTCTGAATTTGGAGGACATTTTGGGAGCGATAAAACTGCTTATAAAATTTTAATCATGAGAAGATGTGTACCTTATGAAGAAACCAAGCTAATCATTCAGAAATGTCATGATTCTAGAGTGATGTGTACCTTATGAAGAAACTGAGCTGATCATTTAGAAATGTCATGATTCTGAATTTGGAAGACTGTGTACCTTATGAAGAAACTGAGCTAATCATTCAGAAATGTCATGATTCTAAATTTGGAGGATATTTTGGGATTCTTTATGGAAGAAACTGAACTGATCATTCAAAAATGTCATGATTCTGAATTTGAAGGACATTTTGGGAGTGATAAAACTATTTATAAAATTTTACAAGGCTGATCATTCAGAAATGTCATGATTCTGAATTTGGAGGACATTTTGGGATTGATAAAACTACTTATTAAATTTTAAAATGTCATGATTCTGAATTTGGAGGACATTTTGGGAGCGATAAAACTGCTTATAAAATTTTAATTCTAAATTTGGAGGACATTTTGGGATTGATAAAACTGCTTATAAAATTTTACAAGCTGGATGTTATTGGCCTACTATATTTAGAGATGTTTATAAATATNTAATTTAATTGCAACAATGGAATTCAATTTGTTTTTCTATCACTAATAGGCAATTGAAATAAATATGTAATTTTAATAACTATTAAGAAATTAATTATATTAATGAAGGTTCTAATGTGATATTCAATATATAAGAAAACATCCTTCTCCTTTTCAAGAAATTATAGTGAATAGATAAAGTGAATCAGTTCAAACTGTATTATACCAAATAGGAGCATACATATTCTTTACCCTTTGGTCCAGGCATAAAGAACTCTGACTAATCCTACGCTTGTTTACTGAATCTGCGGCTAGGCCGGGAGGATACCGGCTCTCACTTCGGAACTCNGTCTCGCTTCATCAATGCGATGGCTCAAACAAAATTTACTTCCATATTTAAAGGAAAGAAGTGCATACAGGATTGAGTTTTTGAAAGTTCGGGAGGAGAAATTGAACGAGTTATTGCCGAGCAGAGGTGTGAAAACTTTTGTTACACCACCAATAAAGCTGATGCAAATGTTGTGAAGGAGTTCTACGCCAATGTGATTTATTATAATGACGGAATCGTTCAAGTGTGTGGATTCCCTATTGAGTTACAGCTGCCCGCATCAGCACTTTTTACGAAGTCCCAGACTCTTATATTATTCCCTGTTGAGTTTACTGCCGCCCGCATCAACACTTTTTATGAGGTCCCAGACTCTTATAGCTGCCAATATGAATCCTTTAGTACTGAAGGCCCCCTTAATGATGTGATCAACTTTCTCACTGATGGGAAAGGAACATGGAAGATAAAACAGCGAGAACAGGCCCCCTCAATAATGTGATCAACTTTCTCACTGATGGGAAAGGAACATGGAAGATAAAGCAAACACCTTTTACGAAGTCCCAGACTCTTATAGCTGTCATTATGAATCCTTTAGTACGATGGAATCCCTCAATGATGTGATCAACTTTCCTACCACTACAAATCCTTTAGTACGATGGAAGGCCCCCTCAATGATGTGATCAACTTTTTCATCTGATGAGAAAAGAACAGAAAGATTAAGCAACGAGAACGATAAACTTTTCTGCTTCCATGTTGAATGCCACCTCTAAGGCGTGACACTATTTCATTTCCTCTACTATGTTACCGACCTATCACCATAGTGAAATAACTACAGAGTTTAGAATAGTAAAACTATAAATGTGGGGAGAATAATTCTTAAGAATATATTGAACACGGCAAGGAGTGAGACTAGTGGAGGTCTGGGACATCCTGAACTTATTTATATAATTTGTAANTAATTTTAATTTTTATAAAGTTAGTGTGGTAGTTAAATGTGCATGTGTAGTTTAATAGATATTGAGTAGAATTGTGGATTGTAATGTGATTTTTATTTCGCATTTTAATTTTAATGTTAGTATTGTGATTGTGTAAAGAAATGTTGTGCTTGTTTTAGTTTTATACTTATTTCAAAATTTCATTATCCAAAAATTTTTACAAACCAGGTGAAGTAAAAATTTGAGAAGGCCTGCAAAAATTTCAGAATGATGAAAATGCATAAAATACTGAGTGAAGTAAAAATTTGAGAAGGCCTGCAGAAATTTCAGAATGATAAAAATGCCTACAATACTAAGGCCTCTAATGATTTATATGTGTAGAAAGCTCCTAATACTACAGACCAGGTGAAGTAAAAATTTTAAGGCTGATTTATATGTGTAGAAAGCTCCTAATATTACAGGCCAGGTGAAGTAAAAATTTGAGAAGGCCAATTTATATGTGTAGAAAGCTCCTAATATTACAGACCAGGTGAAGTAAAAAATTTGAGAAGGCCTGTAGAAATTTTAGAATGATGAAAATGCCTACAATACTGAGGTATGATTTATATTTATAGTTTTTGTGTCCACCTGTATTATTTCATATTTAAAAAATTTAAGTTTGGGGGAGGGAAGAAAAAGATTAAGTATTAGATGTCCTCTTTTTCAATATTTTCAAAAATTATTTATATGATTTTATGTAGTGAATTTAATTCAGGTAATTATATTTTCGTAACTATTTAAATATCATGGTAGATATAAAGAAATATTTTCATAATGAAAATTAAGCAGCTAACTATATTTTTTGTAACTATTTAAATATTATGGTAGATTTAAAGAAATATTTTTGCAATAAAAAATAATATTGTAGATTAAGATATTTAGTATAAGAGAATAAGACTATAGTTAACTATTTAAAGTAAAGGACACTATATTTTGAAGTGTGTAACTATTTAAATATTATGGTAAATTTAAAGAAATATTTTTTATGTAGTGAATTTAATTCAGGAAATTCAGATAACTATATTTTATAGATATTTAAATATTATGATAGATTTAAAGGAATATTTTTTAAGAAAAATTAATTTTGTAAACAGATATTTAAATATTATGGTAGATTTAAAGGAATATTTTTATAATGAAAATTATTTTGTTAACGATATTTAGTATAAGAAAATAAGATTATAGTTAACTATTTAAAGTAAAGGAAACTATATTTTAAAGCATTAAGAATCTAAAAATTCATTTGAGAAGAAAAGATTAGGGCTCAATGATGTAAAAACTATGAAATATTTATAAGGTAAAGAAATGCGTTGAGTTTCAAATTTAGGGAAAGAAAAGTAAAGTTCAAAATCATTAAAGGCTATCCAGATATAGTAGTCCTCACTTGAAAAAGAAAAAAGAAAGGATTGAAAATAATCCCTGAAATGAAAAGATAAAAAATATAGGATTGAAAAGAAAACAATCCCTGAAAAGAAAAGAAAAATATATAGGATTGAAAGCAATCCAAATGAAAAAAGAAAAAAAAGAAAAAAAATTATGGGAAGTATGGAGAAGCAAATTATGGAAGTGAGGAGAAGATTGAGGATATGCCTAATCAAAAATTGGCTTCACTGGACCAAAAGGGAAAACTTAAATACATTCCTGAACTTATATTTATGGAATAGGTCTTTTACTAGTAGATTTCTCATGAAGTTCTTATCTTTTAGATATTCTAAGTGACTTAATATTGCAGCATATAGTCATTCTTGAAATAAATAGAAGACTAGAACTCTTACAACTTGATGACTGATAATCTGGAGGCTACAGAGTTGACNAACAAAATTTACTTCCATATTTAAAGGAAAGAAGTGCATACAGGATTGAGTTTTTGAAAGTTCGGGAGGAGAAATTGAACGAGTTATTGCCGAGCAGAGGTGGGAAAAATTTTGTTACACCACCAATAAAGCTGATGCAAATGTTGTGAAGGAGTTCTACGCCAATGTGATTTATTATAATGACGGAATCGTTCAAGTGTGTGGATTCCCTATTGAGTTACAGCTGCCCGCATCAGCACTTTTTACGAAGTCCCAGACTCTTATATTTGTCACTATGAATCCTTTAGTACGATGGAAGGCCCCCTCAATAATGTGATCAACTTTCTCACTGATGGGAAAGGAACATGGAAGATAAAGCAGCGAGAGTGGGTAAACTTTTCTGCTTCCATGTTGAATGCCACCTCTAAGGCGTGACACTATTTCATTTCCTCTACTATGTTACCGACCTATCACCATAGTGAAATAACTACAGAGTTTAGAATAGTAAAACTATAAATGTGGGGAGAATAATTCTTAAGAATATATTGAACACGGCAAGGAGTGAGACTAGTGGAGGTCTGGGACATCCTGAACTTATTTATATAATTTGTAAAGTTTCTGGAGTAGAATTTGGAGATGAAGAATGGGTTTATCCTATGAAACCCATTAGTAAAGCTAATTTGAAAACTTATGAATCCCATGAGAAATGGAGAACTGGGAGTAGAAATCAAGAACCTTCTACTAGTAGAGATGTCCCCTCTACAAGTTATGACCTTCCACTTTCTAGTTCCCCTACCCCCTCTGATTTGATGAATAAGTTGACCTTGCAGCGGAAGAGCATAGAATTGATAAGTGAATGGATTGGAGGTTTAGAACGTCAACACGATTATGATAATGAGTACTTGCAGAGGCATTCAAATTTTGAGGTAGCCTATTATGAAGCTCAGGCCCAACACTATAGAAGAGAGCCTGATGTTACATTTCCTGAATGCCCCCAATATACTCAATATCAACCCAATCCACCTGCTGATCAAGGCAATGAAGATATAGCTTGGGACTTTGATATAGAATGAAATTGATGTACTTATGCTTGTATTTTTTTTTATGTAATCTTTTTGTAAGAGAAATGGATGTTTATGTATTTGGACTTTCATTTTGTGTACTTGGATAATTTTAAATTTTTATAAAGTTAGTGTGGTAGTTAAATGTGCATGTGTAGTTTAATAGATATTGAGTAGAATTGTGGATTGTAATGTGATTTTTATTTCGCATTTTAATTTTAATGTTAGTATTGTGAATGTGTAAAGAAATGTTGTGCTTGTTTTAGTTTTATACTTATTTCAAAATTTCATTATCCAAACATTTTTAGAAAGCTCCTAATACTACAAACCAGGTGAAGTAAAAATTTGAGAAGGCCTGCAAAAATTTCAGAATGATGAAAATGCATAAAATACTGAGTGAAGTAAAAATTTGAGAAGGCCTGCAGAAATTTCAGAATGATAAAAATGCCTACAATACTAAGGCCTCTAATGATTTATATGTGTAGAAAGCTCCTAATACTACAGACCAGGTGAAGTAAAAATTTTAAGGCTGATTTATATGTGTAGAAAGCTCCTAATATTACAGGCCAGGTGAAGTAAAAATTTGAGAAGGCCAATTTATATGTGTAGAAAGCTCCTAATATTACAGACCAGGTGAAGTAAAAAATTTGAGAAGGCCTGTAGAAATTTCAGAATGATGAAAATGCCTACAATACTGAGGTATGATTTATATTTATAGTTTTTGTGTCCACCTGTATTATTTCATATTTCAAAATTTTAGGTTTGGGGGAGGGAAGAAAAAGATTAAGCATTAGATGTCCTCTATTTCAATATTTTCAAAAATTATTTATATGATTTTATGTAGTGAATTTAATTCAGGTAACTATATTTTTGTAACTATTTAAATATCATGGTAGATATAAGGAAATATTTTCATAATGAAAATTAAGTTTGTAACTTAAGATATTTAGTATAAGATAATAAGATTATAGTTAACTATTTAAAGTAAAGGAAGCTATATTTTAAAGCATTAAGAATCTAAAAATTCATTTGAGAAGAAAAGATTGGGGCTCAATGATGTAAAAACCATGAAATATTTATAAGGTAAAGAAATGCGTTGAGTTTCAAATTTAGGGAGAAAAACTATGAAATGTTTATAAGGTAAAGGAATGCTTTGAGTTTCAAATTTAGGGAAAGAAAGGCGAGAATCATTAAAGGCTATCCAGATATAGTAATCCTCACTTGAAAAAGAAAAAAGAAAGGATTGAAAATAATCCCTGAAATGAAAAGACAAAAANATGCTAAAATTTCAAGTCATGGTGAAATGCATACATGCATGAAGATTCAAAAGACTCAAAATAGTATTTAATTAGTTAAAAACAAAATTTGCATCAAATAAATTTCAAATGATTAACATATTATTTTCCTCTGTTCACTGAGCATTAGGATATTTTTATTTTATTTTCTTAATTTTTCTACACGAAGATATGAATTTTTGAAGTTAAAGATCATTTTTTTGATTTATTTAATTTCCTATTTATCTATTTAAACGTGCAACACCACCTCATCCTAGGCAGCTCTGAAGCTCCATGTGGCGCGCTCCTGTTTGATGTCGTCATCCACGCCAGTAGCACGCGTCCCATCTTTTTGAATCGTGCTCCCATCCGGTGTAATCAGAGCCCTCTGTTTGATACACACGTGATCCAACGACATTCTGTCATCATCCCCGATGGTCTAACCCGAGAACCGTTCATTTTCAAAGCTTGATATCTCTCTCATTTCTTAACCTAATTGAATGAATTTTTTTTAAATGCTCATCTTAATTAGTAGATCATATCTATACGGTTAAGATGCCATGAAATCAACTCTAACNTTAGGAAATAATTTAGAAAATTTTCATGAATTTTATTATTTTTGTGATTTTTATCATTTTTTAATTATTTAAATAATAAAAATAGACTTAAAAATAAATTTTTTATTGTAATTTAAAATTTATTATAAAAAAATTCCTTTGATCACACAGAACTAAAAAAACTAATTTTTTGTAATTTTTTTAGTTATATTTTAATTATTAAAAATCATTTTAGTGCCAAAAATGTCATTGAACTTGAAAAATCAATTTGAGTTATTAAATAAGCTCCAAATGTTTTGAAATTTTAATGGAAGGTTTTATGTACTTTGAATCTTAGTGGAGATTAAAAATCAAGTCATTTAGATGTTTGTGTTACCCAAAAATAATTTTCTTTGTGTTTTAGGGTTGGTGGAAATTAGGTGAATTCTTATTGACTTAACCTATGAATTATTTTCCAAAGGGTTCTCTGGTCATGGTAAACCTTCCAAATTTCTCTTAGAATTTTCTAAGCAATNGTCATTGAACTTGAAAAATCAATTTGAGTTATTAAATAAGCTCCAAATGTTTTGAAATTTTAATGGAAGGTTCTATGTACTTTGAATCTTAGTGGAGATTAAAAATCAAGTCATTTAGATGTTTGTGTACCCAAAAATAATTGTCTTTATGTTTTAGGGTTGGTGGAAATTAGGTGAATTCTTATTGACTTAACCTATGAAATATTTTCCAAAGGGTTCTCTGTTCATGGTAAACCTTCCAAATTTCTCTTAGAATTTTCTAAGCAACATGCTAATTATCATGATTAATTTATGCAAATAATAGGCATAAACTTGAAAAATATGGATCTCTGTCCAGAGATCTTTTCTGACTTTAAAAAAATTAGGGAATGTTTCCTAAGACAGAGGCAACAACATGCTAAAATTTTAAGTCATGGTGAAATGCATACATGCATGAAGATTCAAAAGACTCAAAATAGTATTTAATTAGTTAAAAATAAAATTTGCATAAAATAAATTTCAAATGATTAACATATTGTTTTCCTCTGTTCACTGAACATTAGGATATTTTTATTTTATTTTCATAATTTTTCTACACGAAGATATGAATTTTTGAAGTTAAAGATCATTTTTTGATTTATTTAATTTCCTATTTATCTATTTAAACGTGCAACGCCACCTCATCCTAGGCAGCTCTGGAGCTCCATGTGGCGAGCTCCTGTTTGATGTCGTCATCCACGCCAGTAGCACGCGTCCCATCTTTTTGAATCGTGCTCCCATCCGGTGTAATCAGAGCCCTCTGTTTGATACACACGTGATCCAACGACATTCTGTCATCATCCCCGATGGTCTAACCCGAGAACCGTTCATTTTCAAAGCTTGATATCTCTCTCATTTCTTAACCTAATTGAATGAANGCTCCTGTTTGATGTCGTCATCCACGCCAGTAGCACGCGTCCCATCTTTTTGAATCGTGCTCCCATCCGGTGCAATCAGAGCCCTCTGTTTGATACACACGTGATCCAACGGCATTCCGTCATCGTCCCCGATGGTCTAACCCGAGAACCGTTCGTTTTTAAAGCTTGATATCTCTCTCATTTCTTAACCTAATTGAATGATTTTTTTTTAAATGCTCATCTTAATTAGTAGATCATATCTATACGGTTAAGATGCCATGAAATCAACTCTAAACAAATGGGGAGTGAAAATAGGCTCGGGAAGAGGAGGAGATCAATACCTTGGCTCTGAGAAGGGAAGCTTCAATTAGAGGTGCTCGACACGTTCGTGGAGGTTCAAGGAGGCTAAGGATTGAGGTCTACNGAGTGAAAATAGGCTCGGGAAGAGGAGGAGATCAATACCTTGGCTCTGAGAAGGGAAGCTTCAATTAGAGGTTCTCGACACGTTTGTGGAGGTTCAAGGAGGCTAAGGATTGAAGGTCTAGGTATGAATTCGACCAAGCTCAATTTCAGGTGTTGGTCTAGAGCAATGTTAGGGGCTCTATGGAAGGAGGATTTGATGGGGCTTCTCCCTCTTTTATTATGGTGAAGTTGTGGGTGAGTTTAATTTGAGTTTGATGGAATGTAGAGGTGTAGTGAGCTTTGTCATGGTTTTTGGCCAAATTTTGAGCTCAAAATTGAGCTTCCACAGTGTGAATCAGTAGAGGAAAGTGGTTGGCTTGAGCTGGGGAGGTCTCAAAGAGTCTCTGGGAGTAATTTGGAGGGGTCTCTCTGAAACATTTTCAACACATACTCCATGGCCGTGGAGGAGAGATTTTTATAAAAATGGCTTAAGGCTTGCTGCCATGGCTAATGAGGGGGTGAAGAGTGATGCTTAGTTGGAGGGCAGAGAGGATGTAACATTTAATTTGGATTAGGTGGCCTCTAGGTTTGAAATGGGTTCCATTATATGGGGTGGCTCACGATTTTCGTGTTTTCCTATCACTAGGTCGACCGGCCAAACCAGAGGAGGTAGCCAGAAAGCTCAAGGACCTCAAAGGAATCTGTCACAGCAATTAAATGGTTCTGGTCTTTATTTTGGCAAAAGATCTTAAGCTTAAGCAAATATGGAATGAAATTCCTTAATTTAGGGGACCTTTGATCCACGGCTTAGCTTAGGTGATTTTATAGACTTTAGGCTGGCCACTAAGATCCAACTGNCTCACGATTTTCGTGTTTTCCTATCACTAGGTCGACCGGCCAAACCAGAGGAGGTAGCCAGAAAGCTCAAGGGCCTCAAAGGAATCTGACACAACAATTAAATGGTTTTGGTCTTTATTTTGGCAAAAGATCTTAAGCTTAAGCAAATATGGAATGAAATCCCTTAATTTAGGGGACCTTTGATCTACGGCTTAGCTTAGGTGATTTTATAGAATTTAGGCTGGCCACTAAGGTCGAACTACTGGCTGTAGAGTTATTAATTTGGTGGCTTTGGGGTAATTAGGCTAACTTTAGTGCATGGGTCCAATGTGGGTTCAAATGACCAAAGCTTGGGTTTGGGCTAGGCTAGTGATAGCGACTTTATATATGCTTAAAGATATAAGTGTTTAATACTGCTGCTAAAAGATTTAAATCCTCAGAAACTGCACCAAAAACTTAATAACACTTATAGATTCGATAAAGATGTATGTATAAAATATTCATNTTCCTCAGAAACTGCACCAAAAACTTAATAACAGTTATAGATTCAATAAAGATGTATGTATAAAATATTCAGCAATTCTATACGTATCGCTCAAGTAATATAGGGCTCTAATGGAATCCTAGATATTGATCCCACAGGGAGTAATATTAGAACTACGAACTAAGATTTTAGAAAAGTAATAATTTAATTGCAACAATGGAATTCAATTTGTTTTTCTATCACTAATAGGCAATTGAAATAAATATGTAATTTTAATAACTATTAAGAAATTAATTATATTAATGAAGGTTCTAATGTGATATTCAATATATAAGAAAACATCCTTCTCCTTTTCAAGAAATTATAGTGAATAGATAAAGTGAATCAGTTCAAACTGTATTATACCAAATAGGAGCATACATATTCTTTACCCTTTGGTCCAGGCATAAAGAAC